>JAGFNQ010009987.1:0-22462 GCA_024364735.1 Boesenbergia rotunda
TGAAAGGAGAGATGATGGAATGATGACCGTTGAGAAGGAGAGGAGTGTTGGATCGATTCGGGGTGCTAGAGGGGGGTGAATATGCAATTTTCTACTCTCTTTCTTCCTACACGTTAGTTGCGCAAGCGGAATATACAATAAAATAAAACTAACAATGTAAAGAGCAATGCAGTAAGATTTACTTGGTATCCACCCCTAAGGGTGACTAAGCTAAGAATCGGTTGGTGGATCACTCCCTAGATAACCTCCGGCTAGCCCTTATCGCTCCTTGTGGGTGGAGAAACCTCACCACAGCACCTTGAAAGACTGAGCACCAAGACTACTATTTGCCTTTAACAAGATAAAATTCGTCAAGAGTTTCAGCCACACGAAGTCCTCTTTAAATAGAACTAAAGCTGAAACCCGCGCACCAGTCGACTGCTCCCAGGGCAGTTGACTGGTGCCACTAAAAATCGACGTTGTAACCCCAACTTCGAATTTTCAGCAAACTCACCAGCTGCTACCAGTCGACTACTCCCAGACAGTCGACTATTCCAAAGCTGCAATCCTTCTGTGAGTTTTATCAGTTGACTGCCCCAATGGCAGTCGACTGCCCCACTCACACACCGACTGCCCCACTCACACACCAAGGGTTTCCTTCCCAAGTACACTTCTCTCAGCACTCGATGTAACACCCAAAATTCCCATTTTTTGTTCTTAAAGTCCTTAGAATTATTTAAAAATGGTTTAAAAATATTCTAGATATTTTTAGGAATTTTTAGAATATTTTTATGGAATTTTCCGAGTCCGTTTAGTATTTTTAAAAAAGGAAAAACGTTTAAGGGCAGCAGAGAGTTCGAACCCGCGACCACCAGGAGATCAGGAGCGCGCGCGACCAGCTGGGCTAGGGTATCAAGCACAGCAAAGGATGGAGAGAAATATATTTAAGGTGTAGTTAGGTTAATCCGCCCCCATAGGTATAAATAGATGATTAAAGAGAGAAGTTTTATTTTCTCTCAAACCCTCTCCCTCTCCCGAGTTGCGCCGACCCCTCTCCCTCTCCTCTCTTGTGCGCACGCCACACCAAGCCCTAGAGGGCCGGCCAAAGCTCTTCTCCAAGAGATATTCCTATATTCGGGATCCCCGCGACGAGAGGAATGCGTAGGCGCGAAGAATTCTCCGAGATCTCAAGTTTCTCCCGAGCTCTAGACGTCAATCTTGGTTGTAAGTCCAAGATATCAATGTAAGTACTGCTCACCTGCAGTAAGAGGCGGTTTTTCCGCAAGAATTTCCCTTAAAAGTTTTTAAAAGAGATATTTACTTCTTGTTCAGATTTTTGCATGTGATCTTAGTTCATTATATGCTTATATATTTTATTGAGTGCCCTATATGAGATTAGGGTCCAAGAAAAGCTATGAGAAAAGAAAAGAAAAGATAAAGATAAGAAAAGAAAAGGCCAAGGCCTTAAGAAATCCCCAAAAGTCAAGACTTAGGGATTTTAGCACGCAAGGTGCTCGAGAAAATGCCAAGGCATTTACAGATAAGAAAGAAAAGCTATTTTATTTTCTAAGGCCAGTACCCGGCGTCCAAGGGCGTCGTTAAAGAAATCCAGGTGTCCAATTCCAAGGTCTTGGCCCTGGTAGACCAAGGTCTGCTCTATTAGGATTGGTGGCTCGCTACCCCAACCTTTTAGGGAACGCGCATGAGATGGTACTTACGTCTTCAGTGGATCCGAGTGATTATTATTTTCAAGTATATGCTTTAGCAAAGTTTCTAAAGTTTAAAGAGTTTTCAAAAAGTTAAAGAATAGCTAAAGTTTCAAGTTGAGCCAAGAAAAGTAAATTGAGATTTATTAATGCTTGAGTATGCATGTTTTGAGTTATACATGTTCTTAGTTTTCTTTCAAGCATATAAGTATCTCATATGATTTTCATATTGATCAAGAAGCATGTTTGCACATTTCGAGATTTTGTGAGCTAGATAGTACTTACTAAGCTTTTTGCTTACTAGTTGCATTTCCTCTTACTGCAGATAAAGGTAAAGGCAAGCAATTCTGAAGGAAGGCGACGAGGCGGTGCTGAGTAAAGTGTGTGTGGTGGCTGATTTTGGAGAGATCCTTGAGACGAGACAATTTAGTTATTTGAATTACAATGTTTTAGTTTATTCAAATTTCAAGTTCTTGCTTTATGGAGTTTAGCGAACATTTAAGCTTTGGATAGTTTTACATGCTCAATTTCTTAGAGTAAAGATTCCATGTCATTTCATTTAGCATACATATCCTTATGATTGCATTGGATGAGTAGAAGTGTGAGTAGTTTGAAATATTGATACTTTGTTAGAGAAATAGATGCATGTGCCAAGATAGTATTAATTTCCCTTTGAATCAAGTTTTTATTGCTAAGTATGTTTAGAAAAGTTGCTTTCTCATTTGATAATGCCTTAGGGATGTTTCAGAATTTTGTGTGATGAGTTTCAATGGTTAGAAGTTAAGTTTGGTACAAACTCTAGCTTAAAGTCTATGTAGATTTTTCATAACTTGCTAAATTCCGCAAAAGTCCTAATTTCAAGTTTATGGATTCGTTTTGATTGGCTAAATTGTTTAGAAAACTGGTATAGAGTATAGAAATGGTGTCATGATTTTATATGGCTCGAAAGTATAGGTTTGGTGGAGTTTTGAAACAAGGCTTCGAATCTGGAAAACAGGTTTCAGACTTATCAGTCGACTGGTACAGTATCAGTCGACTGATACCCGTAAGCTGAGTTGGGCGAGGCAAGTTTCAATAAGTATTTTCTTACGAGTTTTTGAGAAAGAAAGTGTGACATGGTATCATGCATGACTATTTAAGTTAGAATACCATTCTTAGATAGATTAAAAAGAAAAAAAAGGATTTCCGCATTTTTAGTCGTGCATTAGAGTCGAGAAGTTTTTAAGTAACGATCCGTCTAAGGCAGGAGAAGGCGGGTCGCTACAGGTGGTATCAGAGCAGTTCCCATTCTCCAGCATCACACACACATCAGCATCAACCTTGCCGTCTTCAAGTAAGAATGCTTTAAGTTTCAGTTTTTCTATTGCTCCTTTACTTAATTGCAGTATAGAGAAATGCTTAAGTACTTACTCATATGTGCATAGAACAAGGAAGCATGTTTAATACCTTAGTATCACGGAATCATGTTTAATCTCTAGAATGGATATTAGAGAAATGCTTAAGTACTTACTTGATTTGCCCAAAAGTAAGTTTTGGGATTATGGCACGCAAGGTGCTTGATAAACGTTTTGAGTAAGACCAAGGTCTTACTAAGCCCTAGAACGAGTTCTAGGACTAAGAAATGAGATAAGAATCAAGACCAAGGTCTTGTTATATCCTAAAGCAAGTTTGGGAACATTACCATTAAGTGTTAAGTTATACATTTGAGGACGTCCTAGAAAGGCCCAAAACGAGGAGCAAGCTCCTAGAGGGCAAGAGGCAACAGAGTCAGTACCCCCACCAAATCTCTTAGACGTGGTGGCTCAGTTACAGAGACAGTTAGCAGAACAACAGCAAGTTATTGCCACTAGGATGGCTAACTAGCAGGTCGTTATTATTACCTCGCCGGTGGCGAATGTAGTGGCACCAGTTGTGATCGAAGACCCATCGATTACATCTGTAGTCCGGCAAGGGGGGTAAGGCAAGAAGCGTACCTCATTCAGTAGAAGAAACTGAAGCCAGGGAACTTCCCAGGCACAAGCAAACCATGGGATGCTTAAGCATGGTTCAAAACGTTGGAAAGAATAGTAGGGCTACTGGACTGGCATGAGGTAGAGAAGATAAAGTGTGCATCTTTCTGCCTTACGGGAGATGCTAGAATATAGTGGAAGAGAGTCAAGGCCAAGAGAAATGTCAGCCAGATGACATGGGCCGACTTCGAGACTGAGTTCTTCGAAGAATACTTTCACATGCAAGTAACCAACAAGCATTATGATGAATTCACGGAGTTCAGACAAGGAGAACTATCCGTGGATGAAGCAGTGAAGATGTTTAAGCGGTTAGCTCATCTGTGCCCAGAGCTAGTTAGCACAGAAAAAGAGATAGTTAGGCTAATGCTCAAGATGTTAAGGCCTGAGATAGCGTTAAAGGGGGCTAGCGGTGTTAAGAGGCTGCAAACCTCCGAAGAACTAATAAGTAGTGCTTTGATCACTGAGCACTACTTAAACAGTATAAAGGCCACCAGAAAGGTTGAACGATGAAGTTCTTAACAACCTTACCGTCAGGGGAAGTGATGGCCTCTACTGAGAGGCTAAGGGCAGTATCAATCTAGATTTCCAACCGAGAGCTCTACAGTGACTTGGTAGTCCTTGAAATGAAGGATTACGATGTCATTTTAGGAATGGACTTCTTGAGCAAGTATAATGCTTCTATAGACTGCCGCAAGAGAAAAGTCAAGTTCACACCGGAAGCAGAACCTTCATTTGAGTTTATTGGAGACCCAAGGAGAAAGATAAATAGGTTCCTATCTACCTTACAAGCTCAGAGAATGTTAGAGAAGGGGTGCTCTGGTTTTCTAGCTCATATAGTGGATGCAAGTCAAGGAGAAGGATTGAAGAGAGAAGAAGTGAGGGTAGTCTGTGACTATCCTGAGGTGTTTCCTGAAGAGTTACCAGGACTCCCTCCCAATCGGGAAATTGAGTTTGAAATTGAGTTGGCCCCAGGAACCAACCCAATTTCGAAGGCACCTTATCGCATGGCACCAGCAGAACTGAAAGAATTACAAGAACAATTGCAAGAGCTGCTTGACAAGGGTTTCATCCGCCCTAGTCATTCACCTTGGGGAGCTCCTGTACTGTTTGTCAAGAAGAAAGATGGATCTATGCGAATGTGCATAGATTATCGAGCTTTGAATAAGGTAACCATCAAGAACAGATATCCTTTGCCAAGGATAGATGATTTATTTGATCAGCTGAAGGGAGCCACAGTGTTCTCCAAGATAGATCTGCGATCAGGTTACCATCAGCTCAGAGTGAAGGAGAGTGATGTGCCAAGGACTGCTTTCAGTACAAGATATGGGCACTATGAGTTTGTGGTCATGCCCTTTGGAGTGACAAACGCCCCTGCGACGTTTATGGATCTAATGAATAGAGTGTTCAAGGATTTTCTGGACAAGTTCGTCATTGCCTTCATTGATGATATCCTAGTGTATTCAAAGACTCGGAAAGAACATGAAGAACACCTGAAGATAGTGTTGCAAACCTTACACCAGAAGGAGTTGTACGCCAAATTCTCAAAGTGTGAGTTTTGGCTTGATCAGGTGGCCTTCCTAGGCCACATTGTATCCAAAGAAGGCATTCAAGTTGATCCAGCCAAGATAGAAGCAGTCAGCAACTGGTGTAGACCCAAGAATGCCAGTGAAATCAGAAGCTTCTTAGGCCTGGCAGGATATTACAGAAAATTTGTGGAGGACTTTTCCAGAATAGCCTCTCCTCTCACAGCCCTGACCAGAAAGAACCAGAAGTTTGAGTGGTCAGATAAATGCGAGCACAGCTTCCTAGAACTGAAGAAAAGATTGACTAGTGCTCCCATCCTGACTGTTCCAGAGAGTGACAAGGCCTTTGACATCTACAGTGATGCATCCAAGATGGGCCTTGGAGCTGTCCTCATGCAAGAAGGAAAGGTAATAGCATATGCCTCCAGACAGCTCAAGGACTATGAGAAGAATTACCCTACACATGACCTTGAGCTAGCAGCTGTGGTTTTTGCACTGAAGCTCTGGAGACACTACCTGTATGGAGTGCAGTGCAGAATCTTCACAGACCATCAGAGTTTGAAGTACTTCTTCACTCAGAAGGATCTGAATATGAGGCAGCGCAGGTGGCTAGAGTTGGTCAAAGATTATGACTGTGAAATCCTCTACCACCCAGGTAAAGCTAATAAAGTGGCAGATGCACTGAGCAGGAAATCCTGCGTAGCACTGATGTCCCTATCATCACTGTCCCTACCACTTCAGAAAGAAATAAAGGATTTTGGAGTCGAGGTAATAATTGGGCAACTTTCTGCATTGACTCTAGAGTCTACTCTGCTTGTGGATATACAAAGAAAGCAAAGTCAAGACCCAGAGATCCAAAAGATCAAGCAGGAGATCCAAGAGGCAGAAAATTCAGAGTTTCGAGTATCAGATAGTGGCATCCTCTACCTTGGAGACCGCCTTTGCGTCCCCAATGATGAGGAACTAAGGAAGAATATTTTAGAAGAAGCCCACAGTACCCCGTACTCTATGCATCCTGGTTCTACCAAGATGTACCAAGATGTAAAGCAAAGATTCTGGTGGTCTGGACTCAAGCGAGACGTGGCCAGATATATCAGTACCTGCTTGACCTGCCAGAGAGTCAAAGCAGAGCACCAGAGACCAGGAGGAGTTCTACAGCCACTTCCCATTCCAGAGTGGAAATGGGAAGAAATATCCATGGACTTTATCACAGGTCTTCCAAGAACCACCCATGGACACGATGCAATTTGGGTGATAGTGGACAGATTGACCAAGTCTGCCCACTTCCTAGCCATCAAGTTATCGCATTCGGTAGAGCAGTTAGCACAGCTGTACGTGAAAGAAGTAATCAGGCTTCACGGAATTCCGAAGTCGATCGTTTCTGACAGAGATGGGCGGTTCATCTCCCATTTTTGGAGGTGTGTTCAGGACGCCCTAGGCACCAGACTTCAGTTCAGCACAGCTTTCCATCCCCAGACAGATGGACAAACAGAGAGGGTAAATCAGATTTTAGAAGACATGCTCAGAGCTTGTGCGTTGGACTTTAAAGGCAGTTGGTGCAAATTTCTGTGCTTAGCTGAGTTTGCCTACAACAATAGCTATCAGGCCACCATCAGGATGGCACCTTATGAGGCATTATATGGCAGGAAATGTAGATCACCCATATGTTGGCAAGAAGCTGGTGAGAAGAAAGAGATGGAGTCAGGACTAGGCAGCCAGACTGAGCTTATAGATGAGACCACTCGGGCTATCCAGACGATCCGCCAGAGGATTGAGACTGCCCAGAGTAGACAGAAAAGTTATGCTGACACACGCCGTAGGCCACTTGAATTCCAAGTTGGAGATTCAGTATTTCTCAAGGTCGCTCCTATGAAGGGAGTGATGAGATTTGGCAAAAAGGGCAAGCTGAGTCCTCGCTACATAGGACCCTACAAGATTATAAAGAGAGTTGGGAAGGTAGCCTATGAGCTGGACTTGCCAGAGGATATGTCAGCTATCCACAGTACCTTTCATGTCTCTATGCTAAAGAAGTGTATTCACGACCCTAGCCAAGTAATTCAGCCTCAGTCAGTACAGATCCAAGAAGATCTTAGTTATGAGAGCAGACCGACACAGATAGTGGACAAAGCAGTTAAAAGATTAAGAAACAAGGAAGTGCCACTAGTGAAGGTCCTCTGGCAGAATCAAAAGCATGAAGAGGCTACTTGGGAACGTGAGGACAGCATGAGAGAGAGATATCCAGAATTATTCTAAGTTCGAGGATGAACTTTTCATAAGGTATGGGGGATTGTAACGCCCCAAAATTCCCATTTTTTGGTTCTTAAAGTCCTTAGAATTATTTAAAAATGGTTTAGAAATATTCTAGATATTTTTAGGAATTTTTAGAATATTTTTATGGAATTTTCCGAGTCCGTTTAGTATTTTTAAAAAAGGAAAAACGTTTAAGGGCAGCAGAGAGTTCGAACCCGCGACCACCAGGAGATCAGGAGCGCGCGCGACCAGCTGGGCTAGGGTATCAAGCACAGCAAAGGATGGAGAGAAATATATTTAAGGTGTAGTTAGGTTAATCCGCCCCCATAGGTATAAATAGATGATTAAAGAGAGAAGTTTTATTTTCTCTCAAACCCTCTCCCTCTCCCGAGTTGCGCCGACCCCTCTCCCTCTCCTCTCTTGTGCGCACGCCACACCAAGCCCTAGAGGGCCGGCCAAAGCTCTTCTCCAAGAGATATTCCTATATTCGGGATCCCCGCGACGAGAGGAACGCGTAGGCGCGAAGAATTCTCCGAGATCTCAAGTTTCTCCCGAGCTCTAGACGTCAATCTTGGTTGTAAGTCCAAGATATCAATGTAAGTACTGCTCACCTGCAGTAAGAGGCGGTTTTTCCGCAAGAATTTCCCTTAAAAGTTTTTAAAAGAGATATTTACTTCTTGTTCAGATTTTTGCATGTGATCTTAGTTCATTATATGCTTATATATTTTATTGAGTGCCCTATATAAGATTAGGGTCCAAGAAAAGCTATGAGAAAAGAAAAGAAAAGATAAAGATAAGAAAAGAAAAGGCCAAGGCCTTAAGAAATCCCCAAAAGTCAAGACTTAGGGATTTTAGCACGCAAGGTGCTCGAGAAAATGCCAAGGCATTTACAGATAAGAAAGAAAAGCTATTTTATTTTCTAAGGCCAGTACCCGGCGTCCAAGGGCGTCGTTAAAGAAATCCAGGTGTCCAATTCCAAGGTCTTGGCCCTGGTAGACCAAGGTCTGCTCTATTAGGATTGGTGGCTCGCTACCCCAACCTTTTAGGGAACGCGCATGAGATGGTACTTACGTCTTCAGTGGATCCGAGTGATTATTATTTTCAAGTATATGCTTTAGCAAAGTTTCTAAAGTTTAAAGAGTTTTCAAAAAGTTAAAGAATAGCTAAAGTTTCAAGTTGAGCCAAGAAAAGTAAATTGAGATTTATTAATGCTTGAGTATGCATGTTTTGAGTTATACATGTTCTTAGTTTTCTTTCAAGCATATAAGTATCTCATATGATTTTCATATTGATCAAGAAGCATGTTTGCACATTTCGAGATTTTGTGAGCTAGATAGTACTTACTAAGCTTTTTGCTTACTAGTTGCATTTCCTCTTACTGCAGATAAAGGTAAAGGCAAGCAATTCTGAAGGAAGGCGACGAGGCGGTGCTGAGTAAAGTGTGTGTGGTGGCTGATTTTGGAGAGATCCTTGAGACAAGACAATTTAGTTATTTGAATTACAATGTTTTAGTTTATTCAAATTTCAAGTTCTTGCTTTATGGAGTTTAGCGAACATTTAAGCTTTGGATAGTTTTACATGCTCAATTTCTTAGAGTAAAGATTCCATGTCATTTCATTTAGCATACATATCCTTATGATTGCATTGGATGAGTAGAAGTGTGAGTAGTTTGAAATATTGATACTTTGTTAGAGAAATAGATGCATGTGCCAAGATAGTATTAATTTCCCTTTGAATCAAGTTTTTATTGCTCAAGTATGTTTAGAAAAGTTGCTTTCTCATTTGATAATGCCTTAGGGATGTTTCAGAATTTTGTGTGATGAGTTTCAATGGTTAGAAGTTAAGTTTGGTACAAACTCTAGCTTAGAGTCTATGTAGATTTTTCATAACTTGCTAAATTCCGCAAAAGTCCTAATTTCAAGTTTATGGATTCGTTTTGATTGGCTAAATTGTTTAGAAAACTGGTATAGAGTATAGAAATGGTGTCATGATTTTATATGGCTCGAAAGTATAGGTTTGGTGGAGTTTTGAAACAAGGCTTCGAATCTGGAAAACAGGTTTCAGACTTATCAGTCGACTGGTACAGTATCAGTCGACTGATACCCGTAAGCTGAGTTGGGCGAGGCAAGTTTCAATAAGTATTTTCTTACGAGTTTTTGAGAAAGAAAGTGTGACATGGTATCATGCATGACTATTTAAGTTAGAATACCATTCTTAGATAGATTAAAAAGAAAAAAAAAGGATTTCCGCATTTTTAGTCGTGCATTAGAGTCGAGAAGTTTTTAAGTAACGATCCGTCTAAGGCAGGAGAAGGCGGGTCGCTACATGTCAACTCTCGCACAAGGAGGTTATAGCTACTTCATTACCTTTATCGATGATCACTCACGATTCGGGTATGTGTTCTTAGTGAAACACAAATCTGAAGCTTTTGAGAAATTCAAAGAGTTCAGAAGTGAAGTAGAGAAACAACTTGGCAAAAGTATTAAGATATTTCGATCCGATCGCGGTGGTGAATACTTAGTCAAAAGTTTCAAGATTATCTTAGGCACAATTGGATATTGTCTCAATGGACTCCGCCATATACACCACAGCATAATGGTGTATCTGAGAGGCGTAACCGAACCTTGATCGACATGGTTAGATCTATGATGAATCATGCAACTCTTCCAAAATCCTTTTGGGGCTATGCGCTTAAGACAGCTGTTTACTTACTAAACAGAGTCTCGACCAAGGTAGTCTCTACTACTCCATATGAGACGTGGAATAGTAAGAAACCTCATTTATCTCACCTAAAGATATGGGGTTGTCCTGCTTATGTAAAGCGGACTGTATCAGACAAATTGGATGCTAAGTCTGATAAATATCTATTTATTGGATACCCTAAGGAAACGAAGAGTTACCAATTCTATCATCCCTTAGAACAAAAGGTGTTTGTTTCAAGGCATGCTGTATTTCTAGAAAAAGAATTTCTTTTATAAGAAAATAGTGGGAGTAGCATTGAACTTGAAGAAGTTCAAGAAACTCCAATAGACATTACAGAGACACCTAGTCTAGACCCACAACCAATAACTCATAATGATGAGCTATCAGTTGAACCTAAAACAACACCACTTCTTCGTAGGTCTGATAGGACACGCAATATTCCAAAGAGATACGGATTTCTCATAAGTGAATCGAACGACGTGTTACTCATTAACGATGACGAACCTATCAGTTATGAAGATGTTCTGAAAAATTCAAAAAGGGATAAATGGCTTGAAGCCATGAAGTCGGAAATGGATTCCATGTACAAAAATCAAGTATGGGACTTGGTTAACCCACCTGAAGGGATTAAGCCCATAGGGTGCAAGTGGGTTTTCAAGAAGAAAACCGACATGGAAGGTAATGTTGTTAACTTTAAGGCTAGATTAGTGGCAAAAAGATTTCGTCAGAAACAAGGAATTGATTATGACGAAACCTATTCGCCAGTAGCTATGCTTAAATCCATTCGGATGCTCCTGGCCATAGCAGCTCATTATGATTATGAGATATGACAAATGGATGTGAAAACAGCTTTCCTTAATGGAAACCTGCTTGAGGATGTATACATGATACAACCTGAAGGTTTCACATCGGTTAATAAAACCAAAGTATGCAAGCTTCGACGATCCATATAAGGACTAAAGCAAGCATCCAGGAGCTGGAACATCCGTTTTGATGAGACAATCAAAGAGTTTGATTTCTCACAAAATCCTGATGAACTTTGTGTGTACAAGAAGGTTAGTGGGAGTGCAGTCATATTCGTAGTGTTATATGTTGATGACATATTACTTATAGGAAACGATATATCAGTCTTACAGTCAGTTAAAATTTGGTTGTCCAAAACTTTCTCCATGAAAGACCAGGGAGAAGCAACCTATATCCTTGAGATTAGAATCTATAGAGATAGTTCAAAACGGTTGCTTGGTCTTTCGCAGTCTACATATATAGACCGAGTGCTAGAAAGGTTTAGCATGTCGGAATCCAAGAAAGGTTACCTTCCCATCAGGCATGGGATCAACCTTTCGAAGTCTATGTGTCCGCGCATAGAAGACGAAAGGATTTGCTTGAATAAGATTCCTTATGCATCCGCGATAGGATCTATCATGTATGCTGTGTTATGTACTAGGCCCGATGTATCATATGCTCTGAGCGTCACAAGCAGATACCAGTCTAATCCAGGAATGGATCATTGGGCGGCTGTCAAGACAATCCTCAAGTACTTAAGAAACACTAAGGATGTGTTCCTAATATATGGAGAAGGTGATATGGTAATACGTGGGTATACAGATGCCAGTTTCCAGACAGATAAGGATGACTCCAAATCTCAGTCCGAATACGTATTTATTTTGAATGGAGGCGCAATTAGTTGGAAGAGTTCCAAGCAAGACACCGTAGCGGATTCTACCACGAAAGCGTAATATATTGCAGCTTCGGAAGCAGCAAAGGAAGCAGTCTGGATCAAAAACTATGACTCAGAACTTGGTGTGGTTCCAACCATTGATGAAGCAATACCGGTTTACTGCGACAACAATGGAGCTATTGCACAAGCAAAGGAACCAAGGTCTCATCAGCGATCCAAACATGTGATTCGCCGCTATCATCTGATTAGAGAGATTATAAGTAGGAATGATATACAAATTGAGAAAATTCCCACTGAAAGGAATTTAGCGGATCCATTAACTAAGGCCTTGCCTCAAAGCAAGTTTGAGGGTCATGTTAGAGCCTGTGGTATTGGGTACCGTAGCGATTGGCATTAGGCCAAGTGGGAGTTTGTTAGTGATATGAGAGAAGTGTCCTAAGGCAATCGCCTTATGATTGTAATCATTTATTCTAATAAATGAATATTCACTATTTGAGTATACATGTTTGTGTATTTGATTGAGATCTTAAACTCATTTACTGAATGCCCGTAATATAATTCACAGCATGAGAGAATTTGTGATGAATTCACAACTAGTGATTATCTCTACATGTGCAATTATGAAGTATTGAAATTGTCCCTAGTCGATGAATTGATAAACACGGACACTATCAATTTTGTTGAGACTATCATGGGTTATTCTCTAATCAGCTGATTCTCACTGACTGGTGACATTGAGATGTCCGGAGATAAACATGAATGCTAGTTAAGGGAACTAGTTCATTGGAGTGACTGGCTGTAAAACTTCATATGGTAGTCTACATATAGATATGTCAGTGAAGTTCTTACTGCAGCTTAAGTGCAATGTTCCTTTGACTTGCGGTGTTCAAGTCATCTTGGTCATGAAGACTTATACTTTGACATCTTAAGCAAGCATCTCCAAGGAGGTGTGGACCAAGGATGATTGGGTATAAGCCGAAGTGCCCGAAGATGTTTGAACAACCTACAAATGATTCACCACTCCTTGCGAGGAGATGTATAGCCGAGGCCTATCGTCGGATTGTTACTTGAAGCCTCTGGCCAGAGCATGACATGTTCAGAGTATGAATCTCTTAAATACATGAGAGTAATTAGAATCCGTAGGACGAGAAAACGTTACTTGGGCTAGGTGTGACATAGTCAGCCTAGTGGGGATTGACACACATAGACCATGTCCTGAACCAAGTGAGTATAAGATGGTGAAGGGAATGGGGCACGGTTCATTATAGCTGCTGAAGGGTTTCAGAATTATTTCTGAGGTCAACCGTTGATCTTTCGATTAATTGGGGATCATGATGTACTACTAGGTGCCACTCATGATCGTTCTATAATTAATTGATTAATTATAGACGGCCAACATAAATCGAAAGCCTATTTAGTCACACGCACTACGAGTAATCCGAGGGATTTAAAACGAGTTGAAAATTGGATTTTCCAATCAAGAAATATTAAGTTTGGTTGAGCCAAACGATTAGTCAAAACTGAATTTATTTCAGGCGCATTGGAAGCATAGAATGGCTAAGTCTTTAAAGACTTAATGGGTGAATTAAATAAGTTTAATTCATTAAGGGATTTGATCCAAGGTGGTATGTTTTATTATAAGATTAAAATAATCCATTGGATTATTTGAATTAAAATAAACCAAAGAGTTGGTTTGTTTTATAAAAATTTATAATAAATCAAAGATGACAAAATTTAATCCATTGGTGGGTTTTGAACCATGGACCTATGGTTTGGATGAAAACTTGGCCGATCATTTGAGTTGAATTCTCTTGTGTGTAAATTTTGGCCCGTAATTTATTTGAACCAAGATGGGCCGGTCAAGGAGAATATTCTCCATGGTTTGGCCGGCCCTCTCTCTCTCCTTCTCTTTTGTTTTGTTTTAATCAATCATGGATTGATTGGAGATTTATTCCATAAGATGGAGGAGGCTTGATTGATTTTTATCATGAATTAAAATTTGATTTTAATCATGAGACAAAAATCAATTATGGTTTGATATAAAAATTATGCCAAAATTAAAAGGCTTGATTGTTTTTTTTTATCATGAATTAAAATTTGATTTTAATCATGAGACAAAAATCAATTATGGTTTGATATAAAAATTATGCCAAAATTGAGATGCTTGATTGAGGAGGAGCTCCCTATATAAAGGACCCAAGGGGTTCCATGAAAGATGATCCATCCAAGTATTCTTGCTTGGGCTCTCTCCCTCTCCTCCCTTCTTCCTCTTGGCCGGCCACAAGGTTCTTTTCCCTTCTTCTTGTCGTGAGCACAAGGAGAAGCACCGAGGCGACGAAGTTCTTCCGTTGGGACGATCTTCCTCTCCGACCATCATCACCTTGGGATTGAACGCAAGTCATCTTCCTCCTTCTCGCCGGAATTGTGATTCCGGCCAACCTTGGTAGTGAGTTTTTCCGATGTGATTACTTCTCTCTTGGTTTTTCTTGTCGCGTTCTCGGAGAATCTAGTAGTTCTCGAGAACACGAAACTCTAGCTTTGCGAAGTCATCCTGAAGATACTCGGCGTGGACGCGAATTGAGGCGGAGCTTTCGAGGGACGCTTACGGTTGGATCTCGTCCCTTCCTTCGAGTTACGCTAGGTAATAAGTAAATTAGTTTACGTTTCTGCAAAATTTTAAATATATGATCGTGTCTACTATAACGACCCGGAAAATTTTCTCAATATTTTCTTTAAAAATATTGATCATGCCTAGATAGATTTTCGAGGAATATAGAGATACTAGTACGAACCTTAGCATGATTATTCATGATTTTTCATGTAGATTAGCTAAGTTATAATGGGCCTTCTAATACCATGGCCGTTGAGGGACCTTAGGTAAAATTTTATCATGAATGGAATGGATTTAAATTAGAAATATTAACATAAACCTTAGTGGGCTCTTATATGGGCCTTAGCAAAAAATAATTATAAAAGTAATAAAAAGAAGTGCATGCAACAAGGATTGAACCTTAGACCTAGTGTATCACCATGCATGTACTAACCAATTCACCTAGCAAGGGAGTGCTACTAGAGAATGAAGAGGATTTTGGTTAAGGCTTAGGGAAGTGAAGAGTCATCAAGAGAAGAGGCACCATGCCCCTTCACTTGCCCCATTCATGTAGTATAAAAGAGAGGGGAAGGGAAGAGACAACTTAGCACTTAAGTCATTGTTCTCTTCTTCCACCAAAACTCCTTCTCTCCCTCTTCTTCCTTCTCCTAGCCGAAACCCACAAAGGGTTTGTCTCCCTTAGAAAAGCTTCACAAAAACTCCATCTTCAAGATCTAAGGGCTTCCTACAAGGCTACAAGGGCTAGGGGTGGTCTAGGGTCAAGGAGGTTTTCTTTTGGCTTCTCTATTCAAGGTGATAATCAAGATAAACCAAGGTAAGACTCCCTCACCTGTGGTATAATGGTTCTTCTTTGATATTTATCATGATATGAAGTTTTGTTGGGTTCCATGTTGGGAAAACCATGAACTTGACACCTATAACTTTCGGCCAAGGTAGGGTTTTTGATTTAGGATGATGTTAAAACCCCATATATGTTTCCTAATGCTTCCTTAAGATGAATAAAGAGGGTATGGTGAGTGGTGGAATTTTTGAAGCACCAAAAGCCCTTGGGAACTTTCGGCCACGACCATGGGTTCATGGTTAAGACTAGATTTAACTCTCCAAGTATGTTTCTTATGTTTCCTTAATATACAAGGGATGTTAATGGTAAATGGTATAAATTTTACATGCCTTGTGCCACTTGCAAGTTTCGGCCAAGATATAATATAGGGCCAAGAGTTAGGGTTAACTCCAATTGTGGATTCTAATGGCTCCCTAGGGTATTGTAGGTATTGTATTGGATGTTAATTGTGAAGTATGTGAATTTTTCATAGACACATCACCCTTCTAGGGTTTCGACCAAGACAAGAATTAGGGCTAGGACTTAGGGTTAACTCCAATTAAGGGTTCTAATGACTTCCTATGGTAGTGTATGTAATTGTATGTGAATAGGTTCAAGGATGTTGTATGGTTTCTGATAATGTCCAAACCCTAAGTTTATATGATATGCATTATGACTCTGTATGTTATGTTATGTATCATGTTCAAGTAGGATTTATTTATGAATGTCTTCCATCATATGTTACGAACACATGTGTCGAAGAAGTATGCATGCGTTAGGATAAACATATTAGACATATGTATAAGATAGTTATGTAGACTTATCCATGTTTAGGCTGAATGTTATGAACCTAGTTAGCAAGTATCATGTTCCTACGAATCTTACCCCTGCATGTTTTGTGATAGATACCATGATCATGTATGATATGTGATATGTGCCATGTATGTAATGCATGCTTACCTGAGGTACCGTGATCATGCAAGCTTTATGAACTAGGATGATGTTTATACTTAGGACATAATTATGTATGTATGTCATGTCTTATGAATGAAAAATGATGAATGAAAATAAGGTTCATGCCTTCGAGGCATAATGATAATATGGAATGAAAATGATGAATGAAGATAAGGTTCATGCCTTCAAGGCATAATGATGATGTAAGCATTAAGAATGAATGATTATGCCACGTATGTTTTATGAATGAAGAAGCATGTGAAATTATTTTATTTTATGAATGGGCTTGTACCGGACCTAAGTAAGGTCCACGGTTCCGGACTACCGATGAAGCTATCCACGGTTCTGGACTACTGATGAAGTTGTCCACGATTCTGGACTACCGATGAAGCTGTCCACGGTTCGGGACTACCGATGAAGCTGTCCTTACCCTAGTTGGTCGAGATTAGCTACCTCGTATTTACTTAGGGATGCGCACACATAATATATGTATGTGGTACAAGCCAGGGCCCCATGATGTTATGATTATGTTTAAGTATTTATAAGTATGATTTTCAAATAAGCATCCTTATGTATATGCATTTGATCCATGCATCCATTCATGTTATGCATTTATGTTAAGAATATGCTCATGATTTATGTTAAGAATATGCTTATGATATGCTCATGATTTATGTTAAGAATATGCTCATGATTTATGCTAAGAATAGGCTTATGTTGTGTTAAGAACCATGCCATGTTAAATGTCTTTTATGCTTATGTTTATGTTAAGAACCATGCCATGTTAAATGTCTTTTATGCTTACGTTTCATGTTAAGAACCATGTCCTATAAAATGTTTCATATGATTATGTTTTATGTGACGTATGGTTTTAGTGAGTAGGAAAGGGTCTTACTAAGTCTGTGCGCTTATAGTCTTATTTCCTTATACCGCAGATCAAGCAAGAGGTTATTAAGGGAAGCTGCAAGAGAGGCAAAAGCGTGTGTGTGGCAGTGACATGGCAAAGGATTCTTCTATTCATACTTGTTGCATGCCTTGTGTTTTGAAACGCCTCCTTATATTCTATGTTATACTTATGATAGTTATGCCTAAAGAATAACTTACTACTTATGATGCTTATGGATAAGTTACTTGCTACTTATGATGCTTATGGATAAGTTATGGAATGTTTATATCATGATGCTACGTATGCTGTTAATAGGCTAAGTTACAATGTCACCATGTTCATGAATGATAGTTAAGGCATATATACTTGATTCAAGTATTAGTTGCATGGTTAAACGCATGTGTAATAAGTTTAAAGAAAAAAAATTTATTCCGCTGCATTAAGATGTTTATATGCCCTATGTATGTTAGCGTAACGCCGCCTCTCGCCACACCGTAAGGTGTGGGAAAAAGGTGGGCGTTACATCTACACTAGATAAAGTTGCATGGTTAGATGTGTGGTTAAATAAACTGAGAAATTATTTATGCTAAATCTTCCGCTGCACGTAATTAATTTTAAAATTACGAACCCGCTTCCATGTCAACATGCACCCGGTCCCAACAAAGCAATGCTGGAATACTGAAAGGTATCATCTGGTGCTGCAAGTTCTTTCATGGTCTTCTAGTGGTCTACCATGATAATGCCTGAATGAGTATGAATAGTCTGAAAAGGAGGAATATCAATAGCCTCTGAACTTATGCCTTGGTTCCTCCTTGCTCTGAAAGTTCTCTCAATTTTAGGGTCAAATTCTTCAAGATCACCACCTGCTGACCTGGTCATAAAATAAACAAATCGCAGCAAATGTGTATGGAAAAATGAAACAGATAAAGTAAATCACAAGATATAGAGATAAGCACAAAAAATGGATCAAGAAAAATATAACAATAAGCACACAAGCAAAAATCAAACAAACTCAACTAGTATATTCCCCGGCAATGGCGCCAAAAATTTGATGCAACCCAAATGATAGGTGTCACGAATGTGGGTCTTAAATTTAGATATTTGTTAAGCTGGAAACCCTTTTTGCTAGCAAAGATAAAAATGTAGTAAAGGGGTCACAGATCGTATTTTTCCTAGGGCTAGTTAAGGTTGTTTGATTCAAGCTCGAGTTTATGTGTCGTCAAATAATTTTTGGATTTCAAGTAAGAATTGGGTTTGGTTTCAATTAGAAATGAAAATGCAATGAAAAGAAAGGAAACTTAACTAAATGAACTAAACAAGGTAATGACAACTAATGAACTCAACCAACGGGAAACCTAATCAACCAATGCAACTTAACCGAATTTGGGAAAACAAATCTGATATCAAATGCAAACCAAATGCTAAGCAAATGAATCAAAATAGTGCTGACATTTTTGATTGAAACTAATTCAAGAACTTGCTTCAGGAATCAAACTTAAAACAAACAAAATGTAAGCTAGCTACAAAATTTAGAAAAAACAAATGCAGACATGGATGAGAAAGTTTAGAAACAGCCGAATGCAAGACTAACTAATTTCAAGCACCATAGCACACTAAAAGTAGCATTTAAGTTGATACCGAACAATGCCTAAGCTGCACTTGTTACAAAGTGCAGAATTGAGACAAACTTGATACCAAGAGGAGAAAACTTATGTGCCGGAAGCTGACACTAATTGCAGAACTAAAAACTAACAATGCAGAAATAAAACTGATCAATTCAGCTTGGAAAGGCAGGCTATCAGCGATGTAATACGCAGGACTGAAGGAATTTAGAAGCTAGTGACTGATCAATCGAAAACAGACTAAATGGAGAAATGAATGTACAGGAATCAGAACCCGAATGCAGATATGCAGCAACAAATTGGATGCAAAATCAAACAAAACAACCGAGATCAAGTGCTTGAATCTAATATTCAGATAAGGTTCAGAAGAGCTATGTTTACTTGACACAAATTGCAGAAATGATAAACTGAAGCATTGCCGAAGGGAAACTGATACACAAGCAAACTGATTAGCAGAAAGTAAAGCTGATACGCAACAAATGAAGCCAAATGCAGAAATTGATATCAATTGCTATGTAAATGAAACAAACTGCAATGTGAATTCAGAAGAAAAACTAGAACTTGCTTGATACAAAATTCAGGAACTGAAGACAAGAACTGATACGCAAGGAAGGAACTGATATGCAGAAACAGAACTGATACGCGAGAACTGAAGTATGAAACAAACTGAAATTAAATGTAATTGTTCACTAACAAGCAATCTATCTAATTAACTTGCAGAACTGAAACCTAATGAATGCAGGAACGATTCAATAAACTGAGTTTAACAGATTTAAAGTTCAGAAACTGTAATTGAATTGTAGAAATTTAAACTACTGCTCGGAATTGAAAATTCACTAAGAAACTAGCATCGATCCCTTCCTTAGCTCAAGATCTTCTTGCCGTCACACAAGAGCAAGCCAAGAACCCCCTAGCTTGACAGATCTCTGAAAAATCTGACTCAGTAATCGATTCAACTCAAATTCTACTCAAATCTAAAGCATCCCTCCGATCTCCTCGATCTCGCTGTGTTGGATTGCGATGATGGCTTGGGGCTGATCAGAGCACTCTAGAGAACCCTCCGGTTAGCTCAGATGGATGAAAATGGCACACAACCGACATCCAAGCGATCGAATGGCAGAGCTATTGAAACCCTCAATCAGCTCTGTTCTTGGGCGAATTGGAGCTAGAATCTTCACAGAAACTTCATCTCGACGATCTAGAGCTTGATCCAAGGTGGGAATCGATGTGGTCACGCCCTCAGTTGAAGAAATTTGAAGAAGAACAGTCAAAAACTCGAAGAACTGGAAACTAGCGAAGAAGACGTGACACTGATCGGGGAAGAAAAAGCAGTTAATATAGTTTAGGAATGAACGACCGAGATTCACTTAACTCCATCCAACGGCTAGATCTCTTCAGATTTAAATCAAACTTTCCAGAACTTGATCAAGGGTCAGGATCTGCCTCTCAGTAGCTCGGATCTTCCAAATTTTCAATGGATGGCTCAGATCAACTTGATCTTTGAATGGACGGTCTAGATCCTCCTGAGCTTGATCCAACGGCTAGATGATCTTTGATTTGGATGAAACCTTCAGATCTTGATCCGAGTGCTTGATTAGCCTTAACCCTAGCTCGGATTGAATCAAAAGTTCTCAGATGGCTTAGATCTAACCGTTTTTGAATCGGACGACCCATATTAGTTGATGCTTGGTCACTCGATCCGAGTCCACTTCTGACTCATGTTTTACCCAGCATGACCTAGGTCCATGATCCTTCCAAGCTTACAAAAGTAGATCAACAATTTAGTGGCAAAATAATTCAAATGTATCAAGATTTACAATAAAACCCAAAATAGAATTGATTCAAAGAACCTAAGGTAAATTCAAGATTAAGCAAGTAAAATACGGGTCAAACATAGATTTTAGAACCTGAAATGATCAACAAAATAGTACTTATCATTGCCTCTTGTGTGTTTTGCTTTAGGTTTCAATTGCTTTTGCTATTATCATTGCTATATGTTTACCTAACTTAACATATTGTCACACATCAAAAAGGGGGAGATTGTTGGGGCAATCGACCCTGAGATAATCTGGAGGATCATGATATTTTGATGTCTGGGCAATATGGTTAAGTTAGGATTTGTGGTGTTCTCATATGTGTACATGAGTGTGCAGGTGTACAGGTACACATGGACCTGGTTGATGTCTTCAGGTGAAGGATGACATGGAGGTAAGTTGGAGGCTTACGTGCGCATCCGAGGGACCATTGGATATCAGGGATGATGAGCCGAGGGACGCGGACTTCGATGCGTACGTGAAGGGTGGCATGGAGGCAAGCTGGAGGCTTGTGTGCACATCCGAGGGATGAGGGCCAAAGATGAAGAGGGCGTGAAGGCAACAGTCAAGGCTGTTGGTGAAGAGTCAACTGAGTTGTGAGGATCTGAGTATGTGTGTTTGTACTCAGGGGCTAAGCCGAGAGGGTTTGAGTGCGGAGAGACTTGTACTCGGAGTGAAACCCTAGGCTTAGGTGTGTCCCAGTCGACTGGCCCATGGGCAGTCGACTGATATAGGCTGGAACAGGCTGGCAGATTTGAACGTTTGTAATGTAACGGTCAAATCTGAGTGGGACCAGGTGACTGCCATTTTGACAGTCGACTGGTAGCGGCTGTTTTAGATTCGAGCCCTATTTAAAGGGGCTCGTTTCCTACTATCTTGCTTGATGAAACTCGCTTGGGTAAAGTGAGTTAGTAGTCTTTTGTGATCAGAGAGCGTCCGAAGTGTTGTGGCGAGGTTTCTCCACCCACAAGAAGCGACAGATCTAGCCGGAGGTTATCTGGGGGTTGATCCACCAAAGGATTCTTGGATTAGCACCTGTCCGGGGTGGATACCAAGTAAAATAAGGTTGTTAGTATTGTTATTGTATTCTTTTGCATATTATTGTTGTCGTTGCGCTAACAAACTTGTAGAGATCAAACCGAAAAAGTGCTATTCACCCCCCCTCTAGCACGCCGAAGCGATCCATCAATTCATTCAGGCGCCTCACCCATTGAGGCGCCTGTTTCATTAGGGCACCCTGGTTAATGGGGGTGCCTAGCAACCAGGTTTCTAGCCTTGTTGGTGTGTTTGTTTGCCTACTTTGTCTTCAATTTTAGGTACCTGCAAGATACATAAATACAAGGCAAACACATGTACAATCTTAGTCTTAACGAAATGGTTCTGACTTTGAATTTCTGTGAAACCCTAGGTCGAACCGTCACCTAAGTTCCCATCTCAGGGAACGCGCCTTTCACCTACTCCTCTCAGGAGACGGTTGCCACCCGTCCCATTCGGTTGCACATTTGCCCATCTTCACTCACCAGGACTTTTGCCCAATCCTACGACCAGGACTTCGTGCCCGACTCACTACCAGGTCTTCGTGCCCAGTCCACGACCAGGACTTATTGCCCAATTCCACGAACTAGGACTTCATGCCCAACCTTCGGTTAGGTCTTAGGTGCCCAGCCCTCGTCCAGGACTTAGTGCCCAATTCCACGAACCAGGTGATAATTAGCAATTTGATCGATAAATTTTGTGCCATTAGTCGGGAAATTTGGGGCTCTGGGGTGTATTTTGTTTATGAAATGATGCATAATTATTAATAGGATATATTTTCATTGGTTAATTAATTTTTCTACATTTTCACACTCATATTTCCGTCTATTCGATTTTTTGACAGCTTGTGCATCATCGAATCAAAAGGGGCA
>JAGFNQ010009988.1:0-25616 GCA_024364735.1 Boesenbergia rotunda
GCCTAGCGGTCCTTCGCCAGGTCTTGGATACCAAGCTGTCCCTCGCCCGGTGCCTAGCATTCCTTCGCCAGGTCTTCAGTCCCAAGCTGTCCTTCGCCTGGTGCCTAGCAGTCCTTCGCTAGGGTTCAGTCCTCTGGCATTCCTTCGCCAGTGCCTAGCAGTCCTTCGCTAGGACTTTTTACCTAGGCATTCCTTCGCCAGTGCCTAGCAGTCCTTCGCTAGGACTTTTCCTGCACACTCGAGTAACATGTTAGATAACAAATAAGACTTAACTTTTGAACCCTTTTGCCATTATCAAAACTCAGGTTCGACTTGGGTGCTTTCTACACCAATAGAATCGTGCCCCAATCCCTTCACCATCTTATACCCACTTGGTTCAGGACATGGTCTATGTGTGTCAGTCCCCACTAGGCTGACTACATCACACCTAGCCCAAGTAACGTTTTCTCATCCTACGGATTCTAATTACTCTAATGTATTTAAGAGATTCATACTCTGAACATGTCATGCTCTGGCCAGAGGCTTCGAGTAACAATCCGACGATAGACCTCAGGTATACATCTCGTCGCAAGGAGTGGTGAATCCTTTGTAGGCTGTTTAAACATCTTCGGGCACTTCGGCTTATACCCAATCATCCTGGATCCACACCTCCTTGGAGATGCTTGCATAAGATGTCAAAGTATAAGTCTCCATGACCAAGATGACTTGAACACCGCAAGTCAAAGGAACATCGCACTTAAGCTGCAGTAAGAACTTCACTGACATATCTATATATAGACTACAATATGAAGTTTTACAGCCAGTCACTCCAATGAACTAGTTCCCTTAACTAGCATTCATGTTTATCTCCGGACATCTCAATGTCACCAGCCAGTGAGAATTAGCTGATTAGAGAATAACCCATGCTAGTCTCAACAGAATTGATAGTGTCCGTATTTATCAATTCATCGACTAGGGACAATTTCAATACTTCACAATTGCACATGTAGAGATAATCACTAGTTGTGAACTCATCACAAATTCTCTCATGCTGTGAATTTTATTGCGGACATTCAGTAAATGAGTTTAAGATCTCAATCAAATACACAAACATGTATACTCAAATTGTGAATATTTATTTATTAGAATAAATGATTACAATCATAAGGCGATTGCCTTAGGACACTTCTCTCATATCACTAACAAACTCCCACTTGGCCTAATGCCAATCGCTATGGTACCCAATACCACAGGCTCTAACATGACCCTCAAACTTACTTTGAGGCAAGGCCTTAGTTAAAGGATCCGCTAAATTCCTTTAAGTGGGAATTTTCTCAATTTGTATATCATTCCTACTTATAATCTCTCTGATCAGATGATAGCGGCGAAGCACATGTTTAGATCGCTGATGAGACCGTGGTTCCTTCGCTTGTGCAATAGCTCCATTGTTGTCGCAGTAAACCGGTATTGCTTCATCAATGGTTGGTACCACACCAAGTTCTGAGACAAACTTCTTGATCCAGACTACTTCCTTTGCTGCTTCCGAAGCTGCAATATATTCCGCTTCCGTGGTAGAATCCGCTACGGTGTCTTGCTTGGAACTCTTCCAACTTATTGCGCCTCCATTCAAAATAAATACGTATCCGGACTGAGATTTGGAGTCATCCTTATCTGTCTGGAAACTGGTATCTGTATACCCACGTATTACCATATCACCTTCTCCATATATTAGGAACACATCCTTAGTGTTTCTTAAGTACTTGAGGATTGTCTTGACGCCCGCCCAATGATCCATTCCTGGATCAGACTGGTATCTGCTTGTGACGCTCAGAGCATACGATACATCGGGCCTAGCACATAACATAGCATACATGATAGATCCTATCGTGGATGCATAAGGAATCTTATTCATGCAAATCCTCTCGTCTTTTGTGCGCGGACACATAGACTTCGAAAGGTTGATCTCATGCCTGATGGGAAGGTAACCTTTCTTGTATTTCGACATGCTAAACCTTTCTAGCGCTCGGTCTATAGATGTAGACTGCGAAAGACCAAGCAACCGTTTTGATCTATCTCTATAGATTCTAATCCCAAGGATATAGGTTGTTTCTCCCAGGTCTTTCATGGAGAAAGTTTTGGACAACCAAATTTCGACTGACTGTAAGACTGATATATCGTTTCCTATAAGTAATATGTCATCGACATATAACACTAGGAATACGACTGCACTCCCACTAACCTTCTTGTACACACAAGGTTCGTCAGGATTTTGTGAGAAATCAAACTCCTTGATTGTCTCATCAAAACGGATGTTCCAGCTCCTGGATGCTTGCTTTAGTCCATATATGGATCGTCAAAGCTTGCATACTTTGGTTTAATTAACCAATGTGAAACCTTCAGGTTGTATCGTGTATACATCCTCAAGCAGGTTTCCATTAAGGAAAGCTGTTTTCACATCCATTTGCCATATCTCATAATCATAATGAGCTGCTATGGCCAGGAGCATCCGAATGGATTTAAGCATAGCTACTAGCGAATAGGTTTCGTTATAATCAATTCCTTGTTTCTGACGATATCCTTTTGCCACTAATCTAGCCTTAAAGGTAACAACATTACCTTCCATGTCGGTTTTCTTCTTGAAAACCCACTTGCACCCTATGGACTTAATCCCTTCAGGTGGGTTAACCAAGTCCCATACTTGATTTTTTGTATATGGAATCCATTTTCGACTTCATGGCTTCAAGCCATTTATCCCTTTCTGAATTTTTCAGAACATCTTCATAACTGATAGGTTCGTCATCGTTAATGAGTAACACGTCATTTGATTCACTTATGAGAAATCCGTATCTCTCTGGAATATTGCGTGTCCTATCAGACCTACGAAGAAGTGGTGTTGTTTTAGGTTCAACTAATAGCTCATCATTATGAGTTATTGGTTGTGGGTCTAGACTAGGTGTCTCTGTAATGTCTATTGCAGTTTCTTGAACTTCTTCAAGTTCAATGCTACTCCCACTATTTTCTTGTAAAAGAAATTCTTTTTCTAGAAATACAGCATGCCTTGAAACAAACACCTTTTGTTCTAAGGGATGATAGAATTGGTAACCTTTTGTTTCCTTAGGGTATCCAATAAATAGACATTTATCAGACTTAGCATCCAATTTGTCTGATACTGTCCGCTTTACATAAGCAGGACAACCCCATATCTTTAGGTGAGATAAATGAGGTTTCTTACTATTCCACGTCTCATATGGAGTAGTAGAGACTACCTTGGTCGGGACTCTGTTAGTAAGTAAACAGCTGTCTTAAGCGCATAGCCCCAAAAGGATTTTGGAAGAGTTGCATGATTCATCATAAATCTAACCATGTCCATCAAGGTTCGGTTACGCCTCTCAGATACACCATTATGCTGTGGTGTATATGGCGGAGTCCATTGAGACAATATCCCATTGTCCCTAAGATAATCTTGAAACTCTTGACTTAAGTATTCACCACCCCGATCGGATCGAAGTATCTTAATACTTTTACCAAACTATTTCTCTACTTCACTTTTGAACTCTTTGAATTTCTCAAAAGCTTCAGATTTGTGTTTCACTAAGAACACATACCCGAATCGTGAGTGATCATCGATAAAGGTAATGAAGTAGCTATAGCCTCCTTGTGCAAGAGTTGACATTGGTCCACATACATCAGTATGTATTAGACCAAGCAATTCTCCCACTGGTTTACCTTTTTCGAAAAAGGGTAATTTGGTTATCTTGCCTTTTAAGCATGATTCGCATGTATCAAATGAACCAGGTTCAAATGATTCCAGAATTCCACATCGGTGTAATTTGGTCATGCGTTTCTTACTTACATGGCCAAGACGACAATGCCACATTTAGGAGTCTATTTGATTATCTATTCAAGCATGTTTGTTGCTAACTTCGATATTGAAAACGTCACCGGATAAATCTAACATGTAGATACCATTGCATAAAGTTCCGGTCCCATAAAGAACACCATTTAAAGTTATGTAACATCAATTGTTACTAAAAGTTAAATGATAACCCTTTTCATTCAAGCATGAAATCGATACAATATTCTTTATTAATGAGGGAACAAAATAACAATTATCCAATTCTAAGACAAGTCCAGTAGGGAGCTTTAGCAAATATGTTCTGATGGCAACAGTAGCAATCTTTGCTCTATTTCCAACTCGCAAATTCGCTTCTCCCTTGACGAGTCTTCTTCTATTCCATAGCCCCTGTATGTCATTATATATATGTGAGCTACACCCAATATCTAGTACCCAGGTGTTCGAGAAAATAGAGAGACATTCAATAACGAAGATACCTGAAGAGTATGGGGCATCGGATGCCTTCTTCTTCAGGGACTCAAGATAAACCTTGCAGTTTCTTCGCCAGTGGCCTTCCTTGCCACAGTGATGGCAAGTGCCTTTTCAATCTTTTTGGCCTTTTTCTTCCTTCCCTTATTTTGTTCTTTGGGCTTCCTCTTAGAGTCTTTCTTTGAGGAACCAACTAACAGTACCGTCTTCTTTACAGAAGGCTCTATAATCTTCAGCAGGTTAAACAACTCAGGAATGGTAGTCTCCAGTTTGTTCATCCGATAGTTCATCACAAACTGTGAGTAACTCTTGGGCAAATAATGCAGAATTAAGTCAATACTTAGTTCGTGATCCATTGCAAATCCGAGTGTGCCTAGTCGCTCAATGTACCCCAACATCTTCAACACAAACTGTGAAACAGAAGTGCCTTCCTGCATCTTAGAGGTGAAGAGGAGTCTGGAGACCTCAAACCTTTCGGATCTTGCCTGCTCGTCAAACAACTCATGAAGATGGAAGACGATGGTATGAGCATCCATATGCTCATGCTGCTTTTGTAGCTCAGGTACCATAGCGGCCAGCATGATGCAACTCACAAGTTCAGAATCGGCCACATGTTTCTGATAGGCCACTAACTGGTCTGGAGTTGCATCTTCAGAAGGATGGTTGGGAAGTTGTTCTTCAAGGACATAAGCAAGCTTTTCTGCCTTGAGGACTATCCTCAGGTTTCGAAGCCAGTCCATGAAGTTTAGCCTAGTCAGCTTAATGGTGTCCAAAATGGAACGTAAATTCAGAGAAGACATGATCAGGTGATTATCCTAGAAATACAAATTGAGGTTATGTGATGAGAATGATAAAGAATGCATGCAACAATATACATTAATTAAATCCTATTTATTTTACGAATTGAATAACCCTTTTTATCAATTCGGGAGATCGTAGGAACATCTCCAAATAGGTTGATATCCAACCATAGATAAGAACAACCATGGCTAGAGTCCATCATGTTATTCATAGCTATGAAGGTAAGTAATTATACCGATTACATATTATACATATGTGTTGGTGCAGACAACACCCAAGTCGAACCTGTGTTTTGATAATGGAAAAAGGGTTCAAAAGTAAAGATGTTATGTTTATCTAATATGCTACTTGAGTGTGCAGATTGAAAGTCCTAGCGAAGGGCTTTTAGGAGTCAAAGACCTAACGAAGGACTGCTAGGCACCAGGCGAAGGACTGCCTGGAACCTAAGACCCAGCGAAGGGCTGCTAGGAGTCGAAGACCTAGCGAAGGACCACTAGGCACCAGGCGAAGAACCGCCTGAAACCGAAGACCTGGCGAAGGACAGCTGGGCACCTAGCGAAGGACTGCTAGGAGTCGAAGACCTAGCGAAGGAATGCTAGGCACCAAGCGAAGGACTGCTTGGTACTGAAGACCTGGCGAAGGACAGCTAGGCACATGGCGAAGGACTGCTGGGCAAAAGTCCAACCGGAGGAGCCGATTGGAATCAGATAAATTCTCCTGAGAGGTGTAGGTAAGGGCGCGTTCCCCGTCGAGGGAACAGTAGGCGTCGGTGTGACCTAGGGCTCCATTTTGGAGACCCAAAGTCAGAACCAAGACAGCTACGGTTGTAAGACTCACTAACATATTTGCTTTATCTTGTTTGGTACTAACCTTGGATGCAGGACCGAAGGAACGAGTGTCTGCAGCTCAGAAAGCCTCAAAGGAGTGAGGCAGCAGATGGGTTGGGCGCCCGGAAAGACCCGGGCGCCCTAAGTACAAGCCAAACATGAGTTCAGCAAAAGTACACTTCCGAAGCTCACTGGGCGGGGCACCCCCATGCTCCCGGGCACCCCTGTTCTCCCGGGCGCCCCTGTGCTCCCGGGCACCCCGGGCTCAAGCCAACGAAGCGGATAGAGTCAAGCCAGCAGATCGAGTCAACCCGGGCGCCCCTAGCGTCAACTCTCAGCCCTATTCGAGTGGGATAAGGGCTGACCGAGACTTTCTCGGATCGGCTGACACGTGGGGGGAACCCCCAACGTTCAGGGCGCCCCAGGAGGCTATAAATAGCCTCTCGACCCGAAGGCTTCAGATATCACTTCTTCCAACGCCAATACGCATTTCTACTCAAGCGCTCTGCTCCGGAAATCTCACAACTCGAGATACAAGCGCCGACGACGTCCCGCTGCTCCGAAGACACCGGACGTCGGTAACAAAGAACTGACTTTTTAAAGTTTACTGTACTACTATTATAACATCCTTCTGTAAATATTTTTGCGCACATATAGAATTGCCCGCAGTAAACGGTCAACGACCGTGGTCCTTGGAGTAGGAGCCGACTGCGACTCCGAACCAAGTAAAATCTTGCTGTTTGTGTGTTGATTAGTTTTAATTTTTCCGCTGCGTATTCTCTTTTTCAATCCGAAACGTTTTACGATATTCACCCCCCCTCTATCGTTTTCTCTCAATCCAACAAGTGGTATCAGAGCGGGGAAGCTCAAATTTGGTGCAACCACCAGTTTGAGAATTTTTCAGATTTTCTTCGAATTATTTCTTTTGTTCTTTTTTCGAATTTTTATCGTTAATCGAGATCGGTGCAACACCCCTCGATAATTATTTTTTCTTTATCCCGTACTACTAATCCAAGAACAAGTCTTGGGACAGAGTCTTCCTTTCTTTTCTCTCTTTTTCAGATAAACTTCTTAATGGCCATGCAAGAAGGCTTCAGCACCGCAAGACCACCGCTCTTCAGTGGGGAGGACTTCTCCTACTGGAAGAGCAGAATGGAGGTCCACCTGAAAACTCAGGTGGACATGTGGATAATCATCCAGTCCGGACTGGAAATACCAAGGAATGCTGATGGAGTACAACAATCTTACACTGAATGGGACGCTGTACTCAAAAAGAAAAATTGAAGCCGATGCCAAAGCAACCCAAACACTCCAATGCGGCCTAAAAAAAGAGGAGCTGAACCGGGTGGGTCCATTCAATAGCGCCAAAGAACTCTGGGGTAAGCTGAACGAACTACACGAAGGAACCTCCGACACCCGAATCAGCAAGAGGGACCTTCTGCTGAACAAGCTGTACACCATCAAGATGAATGAAGGTGAATCAGCAGCTCAGCTCCACGCCAGAATTCAGGAGCTGATGAACAATCTACACACCATTGGTCACAAGGTAGAAAACCGTGACCTAATAAGGTACGCCCTTAATGCCTTCCCAAGAAACACCTTGTGGGCATCTATGGTAGATTCTTACAAAGTTTCTAGGGATCTTTCCAAAATCAAGTTAGATGAACTTTTTTCTGAACTCGAATTACATGAAGAGACTAACAGCAATCTGGCCGAGAAAGGCATTGCCTTTGTTGCAGGTAAAGCTGGAAAGATAACCAAGAAGAAGCCTCAACTTGCACCCGAGTCTGATTCAGATTCAGACTCGGAAGACAGCAAGGGAAATCGGCCTAAGTTGGTTCGGCTAGCCCGGGACTACTACAAAGAGATAAAAAACCAGACCAACAGAAGAAAAGCCAACCGAAGAAAGGAAGAACCAGCTGAACCCTCAAATGAAAAGAACAAACCCAACGTGACCTGTTACGAGTGCATGAAGATGGGCCACTACAAGACTGAATGCCCCAACCTGAAGGAAACAAAGAAGACAAGAAAGAAGAAGGCACTTCAGGCAACGTGGGACGAGTCCTCCTCCTCTGAAGTAGAAGAGGTCCCACAGTCGAACCTGCTCGCACTAACCGCTTCAGAAGAAATCGAGACCGAGTCAGAGTCGGAGCCGGTCGACGGCAAACGTACATTCTCGGAGGACGGCGAAATAACTGTAAGTGGTTTTTCAAGAAATCAATTAAATGAATTAATTTCCTATCTTTCTCGAGATTTGGCGAAAGCTAAACTCCGAGTCGAATCTCTCCGACAGGAAGTAAAACTCATGAAAGAGAGAGCTGACTCTAGATCCTTAACTGAGAAGGTTCAAGAAGGAACCTCTACTCAAGTTGAAAAACTTGAGAAAGAGAACTCCTCCTTGAAAACTTAAGTTAAGGACCTTAGATCAGCTTTAGAACGATTCACTTCTGATTCCAAGGGTCTTGACATGATTCTTGGAAAACAGAAGTCGGTTCTAAATCGATCCGGACTAGGCTATAGAACCAAATCTAGACAAAGATCCTACTATGCTATACTGAACCAGTCCAGTCCTAAAGTTCAGGCATGGGTACCCAAACTGTGCCTGAACAAACAAACTAGATCAAATCAGTATAGGATCCCCAAGGACAAGATTCACATCTTGCCAAACCATTATCGTGGCTTTAGTCCAGGGGAAGCCAAATTAAAAACAATATTTATTGTTAGATAAAATTCAATTTTTGTTTGCAAATTGCATGATTGATTGTTTATTTAATTTCTGCAATTTACCATGCTTAGACTTAGGAATGGTTAGAATAAGGACTCAATCAATTAATTGAAATTTGAACAACATAGTATTGGGTGGCGGTGAGATGATAGTACGTTAGGGAAGCCAATTCTAATAAGGTCAAGTATACTCTACTTGGTCTCTTTAGACTGGTGAAACTAGCCGAAGCTACCGATCCAAGACCCAAACTAGTTAGACCAGAATTTTTCAAAAAATAATTTTGAAAATGAAATTTCATTAAAAGGTTTTGTCAAGGAAAGGGTTGATGATCCAATAATGCTACGACCAAAGAAGGCCTAATGCCTCGCCAAGACCTGGAAGCCAATTTTTGAAATTCAAATTCAAATTATTCTTTGTAAAATTCGAATCTAACATAAATTTTCAGTTAATTGTAGATTCAAACATTCTTTTAAATAAACTCAAAATCAACTATTTTCAAAATTAATTTAACTTTTTCAAAATAAATCATGATTCTACAAAATAATTTTATCTATTGAAACCTGTCTCACAAAACCTATAAGGCTAACGTGATTGAAGACCCTAGATTTGGGTGAGACAGACTAGGTTGTGAAAATCTATTTAGGCTATATCTGATTCTAATTGGATCCAAATCAACAAAACGCTTTATGTGTAGGAACATAAAGATTTGGACCAATGGATGTTGGATAGCGAGTGCTCCATACACATGACTGGAGATGAATTGAAATTCACCAAACTCAAGTTCAAGAACCTAGGCTCAGTAGCATTTGGCAACAATGCTACACTCAAGGTGATTGGGTCAGGTAATATTGAACTTTAATCCGACTTTGTTATTAAGAAAGTTCTTTTGGTTGAAAATTTTAAATTTAACTTGCTTAGCATAAGTCAATTGTGTGATATTGGTTATGTAGTTACCTTTACCAATTCTAACTGCCTAATTAGAAACCTGCAAGACTCAGAAATCATACTTAAGGGCACTAGAAAAAATAATGTTTACACTATAAATCTACCTCTAGTACCCAAATGCATGTTAACTCATTTAGAACAATCAAACCTCTGGCATAGGAGATTAGGTCACACAAATTTGAAAATAATTTCAAAAATCACCCAACTTAATATGTGAATCATGTAATCAAGGTAAACAAACCAGATCTAATCACAAACTAATTCAATCTGATCTAACTCAAACCACACATGAGCTCCTGCACCTTGACCTATTTGATTCACATGGAGCCAAGTCACTAAGCGGATACTGGTACTACTTAGTAATAGTTGATGATTACTCTAGGTTTACCTGAGTTAGGTTTCTAAAGACCAAAGATGAAACCCTAAACATATTTAATGACTTATGTAAGTTAATTGAAAATCAAAACGATACTAAAATCAAAAGACTTAGGAGTGACCATGGGGGAGAGTTTGAAAATCAACGATTCGAGGAATTTTGTAAAGTAAATGGGTACATACACGAATTTTTGTGTCCTAGAACCCCCCAGCAAAATGGGATAGTTGAAAAGAAAAATAGAACCCTACAGGAAGCCGCTAGGGCTATGCTCAATGAATTTAACCTAGCTAACCAATATTGGGCAGAAGCAATTAGTATGGCTTGCTACATCCAAAATAAGGTACTAATTAACAAACGACACAATAAAACACCCTATGAATTATACTACCATAGACTTCCAAACCTACACTACCTAAGGGTCTTTGGGTGCAAAGTCTATATCCTAAACACCAAGGACTATTTAGGTAAATTCCAATCTAAGTCAACCCCAGACTTCTTCTTAGGATATTCAACCACAAGTAGAGCCTATAGGGTTTATAACAAACAAACTCAGAAAATTGAAGAAACAACAAATTTAATATTTGATGAAGAAATCAACTCAAAATCTGATAATCCAGATCTAACTTCATCAAATACTGATCAAGAAGATAGTGAACAAACTGTTGAACCTTTAATTGAACCCTTAAATGAACTAACTATTGAACAAACTTCTGAGTCAATTGAACCAAATGTTGAACCAAACATTGAACCAAATATTGAACCAAATCGACCAGCCAGACCTGAGGCTGAACCAAGTTCTAGAAAAACCAAGAAACCCAGACTAAGTCACCCAACTGATCAAATTGTGGGTGATCCAACTCTAGGAGTCAGAACTAGGTCTTCCTATAGAAACCTTAGTCAGATAGCAATGATTTCAAAAAATAGAACCTAAGACTATAGAGGAAGCCCTACCTGATCCCGATTGGATCATAGCTATGCAAGAAGAGTTAGCCCAATTTGAAAGGAACCAAGTCTGGGAATTAGTACCTAAACCTGAGGGCAAATCCGTCATTGACACTAAGTGGGTTTTTAGGAATAAGCTAAATGATCAAGAAGAAATAGTCAGAAATAAAGCCCGCTTAGTAGCGAAAGGATTCAGCCAAGTAGAAGGGTTAGATTATGACGAAACCTATGCCCCGGTAGCTAGACTTGAGTCCATTAGGATATTATTAGCCTTTGCATCCCATAAAGGATTTAAATTATACCAAATGGATGTAAAGTTAGCTTTTTAAAATGGATTCATTAAGGAAGAAGTCTATGTAGGACAACCCCCTGGATTTGAGGACTTAGAAAGATCTGACCATGTTTACAAACTCACTAAAACACTTTATGGACTAAAACAAGCACCTAGGGCCTGGTATGAACGCTTATCAACCTACCTAATTTCTAAAGAATTTAAACAAGGATAACTCGATTCAACCTTAATTATTAAAACCCTAGGAAAAGAAATCTTTATTGCCCAAATCTACGTCGACGACATAATCTTTGGGTCGACCAACTCAAATTTTTTAAAAGAATTCGTTAAAATAATAGAAAATGAATTTGAAATGAGCTTAGTTGGTGAGCTTAACTTTTTTCTAGGATTACAAATTAAACAAACTAGGGATGGAAACTATGTCCATCAATCCAAATATGCTAAAGAGCTAATAAAGAAATTTAAAATGGATAACTCTAAAAGCATAAGTACCCCCATGGCCACCAACATAAAAATAGATAGTGACACTAATGGTAAACCAATAGACCTCAAACTCTATAGAAGTATGATTGGAAGTCTACTATACCTTACAGCTAGCAGACCTGATATCCTTTTTGCTATAGGTATGTGTGCTAGATACCAAACCTGTGCTAAGGAAACGCACTTAACAGTCCTAAAAAGAGTATTAAGATATGTTAAGGGCACCCTAAATGTAGGGATTTGGTATCCTAGGACTTCAACCTTTGACTTGTCAGGATACTCGGATTCTGACTATGCTGGTTGTAAATTAGATAGAAAGAGCACAAGTGGAAGCTGCCAACTGTTAGGAAATAGTCTAGTAAGTTGGTGCAGCAGAAAACAATACTGTGTAGCTCTATCCATAACTGAAGCTGAGTATGTTGCCTTAGGAGAGTGTGTAGCACAACTTTTATGGATGATGCACACTCTTAAGGACTTCCAGCTCAACTGCACCCAAACTCATGTCTTTATTGACAATATAAGCTCAATTAATCTAACTAAGAACCCAATCCAACATTCCAGAACTAAACACATAGAAGTTAAACACCACTTTGTAAGAGATCACGTAGCCAGGGGTGAGATAGTCCTTAAACATGTAGATTCTAAATCTAACTTAGCTGACATATTCACCAAACCCCTACCTGAATCTGAGTTCAGCACACTAAGAAGGCAGTTAGGATTATGCTTGGTAGAATAGGATTACTCTACTTTTGGTTTATAAAATAATTTTAAAAATGCTTTACTTAATTTCCAAATCAGCCTTAATTAATTTGAAAATCTTTTTAGCCTTTCTTTTTAATAATTTTTTTACTTAGTTTTTTTTTAAAAACTATCCCCTTCAAAACTAGGGCTTTTTCGCAAATGGACTTAGCCTAGGCCCTAACCCTAGAAATGCATGCACCTATACATCTAGAAGCCAGCATCTCACAATCACCTTAGGGTACTTTTGATTGATAACCTAGAATGGGTTGAGATGCTTAGGTCTTTGCCTTAATTCAAGATACTTTAAGTCAGTGCATCTACAGAAATTGGGACACTAAATACAACTTAAACAGTAATCAAGTTAAGTGTCAAGTTTAGAAAATCTAACTTGAACAGAACACTTAACTCGACTAACCCTAGCGAAAACTACTGTTTATAACAGTTAGTAAGTAGCTAATTGGGTTAGATAGGACCCTAAAAGAGATAATTGAAATTGGTTTAGTCATGAATTGGTTCAGTACAGCACATTATGCAATTTATTATTATTTTTTTTTTTGCTATATTGCTGTGTTTTTGATATATGGCAAAGGGGGAGTGATAGGAAAGGAGAGAAGCTTTAAATTTTTTTTTAAAATTCAAAATTTCAAAACTTTATCCTTTCTTCAAAAAGTACTTAGTTTTTCTTCAAAGTTTCTTTAACTTAAGCTGTTTTCAAAAATCTTTTTTAAGTACTTAAACTTAAGCTGTGTTCAAAAATCTTTTTAAGTACTTGAACTTAAGCTACTTTCAAATCTTTTTTAAGTACTTAAACTTAAGCTGTTTTCAAAAATCTTTTTTAAATACTTAAACTTAAGTTGTGTTCAAAAATCTTTTTAAGTACTTAAACTCAAGCTGTTTTTCAAAAAGTTTTTCTAAGGACTTAAAACTTAAGTAGTTGTAAATTTTGCTAAGTACTTATCTTAAGCTATGGTTCTAAGAACTTAAAACTTCAGAAGATGTTTCTTTTCTACTGACTTGAAATTTTTTTAAGTGTAAATCTTCAAAAGTGCCCAACCAATTTTTTTTGGAAAATATGTTTCTAAAGTTTCTTTTGAAAATTATTCTAAGTGTTTGAAAAATTAATTCCATCTTTAGACTTAGAATTTTTTTTAACCCCACGAACTTTTGAAAAACCTAGGGGGAGATTCCTTCCAGGGGGAGGAAACTAAACTTTTATATTAGCTGTTCTGATTAACTTAACTTTTTGAACCGGGTTGCCATAAATCAAAAAGGGGGAGATTGTTGGTGCAGACAGCACCCAAGTCGAACCTATGTTTTGATAATGGCAAAAGGGTTCAAAAGTTAAGATGTTATATTTATCTAATATGCTACTTGAGTGTGTAGATTGAAAGTCCTAGCGAAGGGCTGCTAGGAGTCAAAGACCTAGTGAAGGACTGCTAGGCACCAGGCGAAGGACTGCCTGGAACCTAAGACTCAGCGAAGGGCTGCTGGGCACCTAACGAAGGGCTGCTAGGAGTCGAAGACCTAGCGAAGGACCACGAGGCACCAGGCGAAAGTCTGCCTGAAACCGAAGACCTGGCGGAGGACAGCTGGGCACCTAGCGAAGGACTGCTAGGAGTCAAAGACCTAACGAAGGAATGCTAGGCACCAGGCGAAGGACTGCTTGGTACTGAAGACCTGGCGAAGGATAGCTAGGCACCTGGCGAAGGACTGCTGGGCAAAAGTCCAACCGGAGGAGCCGGTTTGGCATCAGGTAAATTCTCCTGAGAGAAGTAGGTAAGGACGCGTTCCCCGTCGAGGGAACAGTAGGCGTCGGTTTGACCTAGGGCTCCATTTTGGAGACCCAAAGTCAGAACCAAGACAGCTACGGCTATAAGACTCACTAACATATTTGCTTTATCTTGTTTGGTACTAACCCTGGATGCAGGACCGAAGGAACGAGTGTCTGCAGCTCAGAAAACCTCAAAGGAGTGAGGCAGCAGCTGGGTTGGGCGCCCGGAAGGACCCGGGCGCCCTAAATACAAGCCAAACATGAGTTCAGCAAAAGTACGCTTCGAAAGATCACTAGGCGGGGCGCCCCATGCTCCCGAGTGACCCGGATGCCTCGGGTGCCCCGGGCTCAAGCCAACGAAGCGGATAGAGTCAAGCCAGCGAGAAGCCAACGGATCGAGTCAACCCGGGTGCCCCCAGCGTCCCAGGCGCCCCCACAGTCAACTCTCAGCCCTATTCGAGTGGGATAAGGGCTGACCGAGACTTGCTCGGATCGGTTGACACGTGGGGGGGGGGGGGGTGCCCCCAACGTTCAGGGCGCCCCAGGAGGCTATAAATTGCCTCTCGACCCCAAGGCTTCAGATATCACTTCTTCCAACGCCAATATGCTCTTCTACTCAAGCGCTCTGCTCCGGAAACCTCCCAACTCGAGATACAAGCGCCGACGACGCCCCGCTGCTCCGAAGTACAATCCACACCGGACGTCGGTAAAGAAGAGCTGACTTTTTAAAGTTTACTGTACTACTATTATAACATCCTTCTGTAAACTTTTTTACGCACATATAGAATTGCCCGCAGTAAACGGTCAACGACCGTGGGCCTTAGGGTAGGAGCCGACTGCGACTCCGAACCAAGTAAAATCTTGGTGTTTGTATGTTGTTTAGTTTTAATTTTTCCGCTGCGTATTCTCTTTTTCAATCCGAAACGTTTTACGATATTCACCCCCCCCTCTATCGTTTTCTCTCGATCCAACAATATGTAACTATCACATTATGCTATCAACTAATTGAATGTTTGCATAAATCATTGGGTTGTTAACTCATTAACAAGTATGCAATAATATACATAGCACCCAACTGCACCTCTCTTTACATCGACCTTGGCTGTGGCACAACAAATCGATGCTCCAAGCTTAAGGCTGACCCATTAATCAAGAAATTGTTTTAATATGGTTGGAGCTCATTCAACCGTTTAGTCAGGCTTGGATGTGTCCAACAACCAAAACTAAGGATTGACCTCTGACTCCAACTATATTAATCATAAACTAATTCCATGGTTTGAACATGTTGAGGTTCAAGCCGGGCATGGATGTGTCCATCAACCCAAACGAGAAACAAAACTCCGGTTCTAACCATATTAATTGAAGGTGTTGGCCTTAATATTCTGTAAGAGGTTTTGGGTCTCATCCTTTTCTTTTATGCACATTCATGACATATAATTATGTCATGTTCTAACGATTTCCTTAATAAAGTATGTATGTGACTTAATTTATCAAGTCTCATTAATTGAATTAGGAGCCAGATTTCCTAATTCTAATTTCATACTTTATTCAAGGAATTATTTTGGGAAACAATTTCTTGAATTATCATAATCAATTTCAGAAATAATATGTTTAAGACTTTGATTTCTCTAAATCAAATCTTATTAAATTAAGAGTAGATTCCCTTAATTCAACCACATATTATTTTCATAAAAATCTTATTTAAGGAAATATACTCTATAGGAAATAATTTTCCTAATTAATTTTGGAGACAATAATATGTAAGAGCATCACTGATAAGTACCATTTTTATTGATTATTTTAGTTGTTAAAATCCATGTTTGACCCATGTTTTGCTTGCTTAATTGTGATTTTACCCTAGGTTTTAGAACTTACCTCTTATTTTGGACTTAATTGCAAATTTATATATTTTTGGATTATTTGGCCACTAATTTTCTGATATATTTTTGTAGGCATGAAAGGTTCATGGACCTAGGGCATACTGGGTCAAACTTGAGTCGGAAGTGGAACCGGATCGAATTATCAAGCTTACGATTAATCCGGGCCGTCCGATTCAAAAGCACCTAGATCTGAGCCATCCGGGACCATCTGAAGCAATCCGAGCTAGGGTTAGGGTTGATCAAGCACCCTGATCAAGATCTGAAGGTTTCATCCCAATCAGAGCTCATTCAACCGTTGGATCAAGCTCGGGAGGCTCTAGATCGTCCATTCAAAGATTAGGTTGATCTGGACCATCCGTTGCAAATCTGGAGGATCCGAGCTACCACGAGGCAGATCCTGACCCCAGATCATCATTATAAATGTTTGGATCAAATCAGAGCAAGATCAGCCGTTGGATCTCCTCCAATCAATCTGAGTCGTCCAATGTTAATTACTTAAGGAAAAATTTCCCACAGCACACAGTGTCGCGTCTCTGCCGCACTGCTTTCCTTCTTCGCTTGTTCTTCACTGTTTTAGCTAATTTCTTCAATCCAAGGGGCGCGACCACCTCCATTCTTCATCAGATCAAGTTCGAGGTCACCGGGGAGAGTAATCGGTGGAGTTTCAGCTCAGAATTGGTCAAGAGCAGGGCTGTTTGAGGGTTTCGGCAGCTCTGCATTTGAAGGCTTCAATTTCGGTTTTGTCAAATTCTACATCAATCCAAGCTATCTGGAGGGGTTCTCGGATAAGCTTTGAACATTCCCGCACCTTCATTTCAATCAGACAAGACAAAATTGAAGAATTCGAATGGGTTTTCCTTCTTGAACAGATTTGAGCTCGATTCGACCGTAGATTCAGTTCCCCAGTGAATTGCTGAGCTTACGGGTTCGAGGCCAGCCCTTGCGTGACGAACAAGGAGACCTTGAGCTAATGGAGGATTGGGGTTTAGATTTCCATAGTTAATTTCATTGTTTTATGCTGTAATTTCAATTTCTGCCACTGTTCTGTTCTATTTTTCGTATCAGCACTTAGTTTCAACTTTCTGAATTGTTTCAGCTTAATTTAGGTGTTAATTTCTGCACTTGTAGTAGCTAGATTGTTTGTTTACTTAACACTTCATTAAAGTTCAGTTGTTTAGATATTAATTCATGTGTATCAATGTATTTCTGCACATTAGTTTTAAGATTGTCGCGTGCCAGTTTTAAGTTCTGCAATTTTCAGTGGTAGCTTCCATAGTTTGTGCCAGGTGAATCTAGATCTTCTGCTTCGTGTATGAACATTAGGTGGTGCACTTACTCACTGGTGTTTACTTGCTTTTGAATTTGGATGCAATCTGAATTTTCAGCCTGCACGATTTGTTTTCCAACATGTCATTTCTTAATTTCTGCGTATCAGATTTTTACTAATGTTTCTGAATTTTTGTATCAAGATAGCATCATTTTATCTCCTGAATTTGCATTGTAATTGGTTCCCTTTAAATAGCATTGATATCAGAGTTAGTGCATCAGATTTATTGTGCATCAATTCTCAATACTGCAATTCTGCTCAGCAATGTTGCGTGCCAATTTTCAGTGTAGTGTGTCTACATTTTGTATTAGTGAGCTCAGATTTTCTGAATAGAAGTTGAACACTAGCTTGTAGCACTTATTCTCAGCTGATTGTTAGATTTTGTATCCAATCCAGGCGGTATTCCATTCCTGCATTCAGTTATCTGCATTTCTGCAAATCGTATTCTTAAATTCTGCACTCAATCCTTGCGAGTTCATTTCAGGTTTTAGGTTGATTGAATTGATCAGATTTTGGTCTGAAATTCTGCATTTACTTTTGCAAACTTCTTCATTGAAAACTTTGTTTTCCAACTTGCATCGAACAGCTTTGGCACAGCTTTGGCACAAGGAATTTCAGATTGCATGCCAAGCTGTTTTGGCACTTATTTCGCAATAAATTTGCTTGATTAGTAATTTCCTAAGTTGGACACAAGTTGTAGTGCAATGTTTCATTTGGAATTAGTTTGATTTCCGAATTTTGCTACTTGGCATTGGCTAGATTGAGTTGCTTATTGGTTGAGTTTATCAATTGTCATTACCTAGTTTTAATTTGTCCAGCTAAGTCCTTACCTTTTCCTTGAGTTTTCATTTCCGAATTTACAACCCAAAACCCAATTACTTATTTGAAACCCAAAAACACAAACGACACATAAACACGAGCTCGAATCAAACAACATCAATTAGTCCCGAGAAAAAATACGACCTGTGGCCCCTTTACTACGTTTTCATATTTTGATTGCAAAAAGGGTTTCCAGCACTTATAAATATCTAAATTCTGACGGATCCACACATTTCGTGACAACTTTAACTTAGCTAAATCGGGTCCGTCAATCACCTCATAAATCAAATAAGAAAATTATCGTTTGAGAATCACCTCAAAAATTTCCAAGATTTGATCACATATTTTATTTATGGAAAATTAATATCAATAACTTAATTTGGATGGCTCCCCGAGGCTCAATCCAAAATAAGAATTTGACAATTTAAATTTAGGAAATTTAATTATAACAACTAACTTTAAATTGGACGGCTCCCCGAGGCTCAATCCAAAATAAAGAATTTTATAAATAATTTAAATTCCAATTATAAATTTAAATGTCAATTAATATTCCCATAATTTGTCTAGACTTTCTTGAAAGAAAGTGCCCAAAATTGCGAGCTTTCCATAAATGGAAAGTTTCCAAAAATAAAAGGTTTTTAGAATAATTGTAAGTTTCTGGTACAAAGAAAACTTACGTTTTTCCAAAATTATAAAATTTCCAAAATAGAAAATTTCCAAAATGGAAAGTTTTCACAATTATCATAAAATTTCAGAAACAGAGATATTTCAAAAGTTTACAAAATTTCATCAGGATTTCCAAACTTTGAAATTCCTAAATCGAAAATTTACCATAATTGGAAAGTTTCTATAATTGAAAATTTTTCAAAATTGAGATTATAATAAAGCTTTCCGCAAAACAATTATATGATTATGTCGAACACAAACCTCGGCTCTAATACCACTGTTGGGACCGGGTGCATGTTGACATGGATGCGGGTTCGTAATTTTAAAAATTAATTATGTGCAGCGGAAGATTTAGCATAAATAATTTCTCAAATTATTTAACCACACATCTAAGCATGCAATTTTATCTTGTGTAGGCATGATCATATATTTAAAATTTTGTAGAAACATAAACTAATTTACATATTACCTGGCGTAACTCGAAGGAAGGGACAAGATCCAACCGTAAGCATCCCTTGGAAGCTCCGCCTCTATTCACGTCCATGCCGAGTATCTTCGGGATGACTTCGCAAAGCCACGAGTTTCGTGTCCTCGAGAACTACTAGATTCTCCGAGAACGCGATGAGAAAAACCAAGAGAGAAGTCGGAAGACTAACCACAAAAGGATGGTTGGCTGGTGCTCTTTCTTGGGGTTGGATGGCGCACGGCAAGAAGGGGAGAAGAGAAGGAGAGAAAGAGAGGGAGAGAGCCTATGCCTTCATCTCTATGATTATCACCCAAGCCTTGCCTTGGGTCCTTTATATAGTGGCCTCTCAACCATCAAGCCTCTCAAATATGGAATAACTTATTCCATCATGCCAAGTTTGATTTTATATCTTGGTTAAAAGCATATTTTAATTCATGATAAAAAATCAATCAAGTCTCTTCTCTCCTATGGAATAAATTTTTTTATCATGGTAAATCAATCCATGATTGATTTTATAAAATAAACCAATCCATGGTTCATTTTAATTTCCATGAAAAATAAACCAAACTTTGGTTTATTATATAAAAATTTATATCATCCATAATTTTATAAAATAAACCGCACTTGGTTTATTTTATAAATTGAACCAAAAACTTGGTTCTCTCCCTTTGTTGTGGTCGGCCAAGCAAAGAGGATGGAGGCCCTCTTTGGCCGGCCCATCCAAGCCTAGCCCCAATGAATTAAACTTATTTAATTCATCTATTAAGTCTTCAAAAGACTTTAGCCATTTTACGCTTCCGATGCGTCTCTGAAAAATTCAGATTCGACTTATCGTTTGGCTCAACCAAACTTAATCTCTCTTGATTGAAAAATCCAATTTTCAACTCGTTTTAAATCCCTCGGATTACTCGTAGTGCGTGTGACTAAATAGGCTTTCGATTTATGTTGGCCGTCTATAATTAATCAATTATAGAACGATCATGAGTGGCACCTAGTAGTACATCATGATCCCCAATTAATCGAAAGATCAACAGTTGACCTCAGAAACAATTCTGAAACCCTTCAGCAGCTATAATGAATCGTGCCCCATTCCCTTTACCATCTTATTCCCACTTGGTTCAGGACATGGTATATGTGTGTCAGTCCCCACTAGGCTGACTACATCACTGTCACACCCTGAGACCTAGGAGCCGCTGATCCAATAGAAAATCGGACAGCACCTCCCCAGTCCGGCGGACAATTTGCATATACACATAACATATATATCACAACCACGCAGTTTATATAGGCCTCAGGCCCCAAATCCAAGCAGAATAACAAGATATATGCTAATATGCTCATAAAACCAAAACCCGGACTTACCTGAGCTGCCAGGGGGCAGGAATGCAGCAAAACCACACACGTAGTCCAACAATGGACTCAAAAGTACAATGTCATAAATCAAATCCCAAACCACAAGTCCACGATAAATCCAGTGCAATGTAATAAAACGTATTATGGTCCTAAAATAGAAAATAATAGATAAAACCCAAATTGAATGTAGTAGCAAGCACGGGACTGGCGACTCGGACCCTCCTGGCAGATATCAACCTGAAATCAAAAAGTAATGGCAACGGTGTGAGTCCATAAGCTAAGCGGATACCCAGCAGATATGCATAGTGCGTTACAATAACGATAAGGGTCTACGCTAATACAGTCTCATATAACCAATCGGAAAGGGTATACTGAAGATACTAAATATAGGTACATACCTGAATCCATCTATCGTGCAAAGGGTGAAACAAAGTCCTATGGACTAAGTATAACATACAATCCAAGGTAAACAGGTATCCAGTATATGCATGCCAATCAAGTGCAGAAATCAAATGCAGCAAACAATGCACGATGCAAAAATATGCACATGGTGCAATGACATGTGTCACCCCTAGTCCCAGTCAGGACATCGTCCATAACGTCCGCGTGGGTAGAGCTGTGACAACCTGTACGCACCCTGCCATCACTGCTCCTGAGTGACCGGGTGAACAGGATGCTGGCGGAGACTACGCTCCTACCCCAAGCAATAGGGGAGTCTAGTTCTCATCTCCTCGTGGCTCAGTACGAGAAGGGATCCCTGGCTGCTACCACACCCGGACCCACCCTCCAAATAGTGGCCGAAAGGAGCAATACAGGGAAAATGTACACACTCTATGGTAACCACTACCCGTGAGTGGATGTGTGTGCATATCCTCATGTAACTAGTGACGGGCTCGGACTATATAGGAGCCGATGATCGCCAGCATGCAACAATGCATGGATGGTGCATGATCCAAACATATCACCCTCACCCAAGTTCTCAACTAACACCACCGGGTGCTAGGAATAGGTTTGAATCCTATATCATGGGATACAAGTAACCTAGTAGATATACTAACAAAATAACCAGTGATCTATCAATATCAAAATGCAGAAGGGAAGGTATCACTACCTCTATGTATATATCTACCCATATAGATGGCAACTTGTGAGACTGTATAAAGTGAACAGGAGCTAACCTCAAGGATAAACAGCAGCATATATCAGACACAGGTACACTAAGGCAAATAAGCATACAATCTTACTGTTATCTATAACAGACAATGCATAGCAAGAAGACTATATCTAAAAGATAAGTCAAAGGGTACCCGCCTCCGAGACAGTAGATCCGAAAATGAACTCCCGTCTAAAATAATATCCGCAACGTAAATAATCGTGTCAATGTCTTGTATAGAAGTATAGCAATTATTTAACTAAACTCGCATACGTTACTTAGCTAATCACTATCAAAAATTAATTCAAGAGTAATCATTTTACTTAGCCCAAGATTAGTAACCACTAGAAACCGATCCAAGCCACAATCGAATCAATACAATTCATAGATTTAAATCCAATTCCCCTGGCTTCGATCGAAAATCCAAAACAGGGTAGATCCCAGCTCTATACCAACCCAAACAAATAAATGAACTAAACATCTAAATCAAATTCCCAACACCAATAATCCATATCATCACAGCAGCTTCTTCCTCACCAATCCAACACCAAAATTGATACAAGAGTTGAAGAAAACCCAAATCTTCCCTAATGAAACCCATCAAGATCAAGCACTTCAAATAGAGTTTCTTTCACAATGAAATTGTATAGAAGAACAAAAGAATAGAGTTCAAGATTGCGCACGACAGTATCAAAGACAAGCCCATTCCAAATACCAGAACACATGGCACAAGTATTGCGACATTTCAGAACTCCAAGACCAAAATCAACATAAACACCTCAATCCGATTCCACAAACTAAACCAAGATCTAATCCAACCCAAGAACTTGAAGAAGAACTCAAACTTACCTTGGTTAATCACCAACTAGCACGTCCCAGCTCAAATCTAGATCTGTTGCCAGCAATCACGAGATGGGTAATATGCTGATCAATCGCGTGGCTAGGTAGCGGCGCCTGTAATCAGAGATCAGACGGCGCAGTCAAGGTTTACAGAAGAGGGGATGATGTCTCACAGTGAGATAGCGAAGAGGGGAGAGCAGTCGCCGATTTCCTCTTGGTAACGGCTGAGTGAAACAGAGTCGGCACTTGGCTACGGCTAGGGCACGCGAAGGAGAGAAAGCCGTCGGGTGTGGCTACGGCTGGGCACGCGAGAGGGAGGAAGAAGAAGAAAGGGTGGGTCGGCGCTGCAGCTAGGGCACTCGAAATGGGAGAAGAGAAGAAGTCGGCGCGTCTACTGGCTGCGGGTTAGGGCTCGGGATGAGGGGAGGTAGGCCGAAACTTTAATATAAAGGGGTCTTTTTGCAAAAAGGTCCCCCCACTTTCAGAAATTCAAATCTTGTCCTTAGGGTAAGGGTTTTTAGTTATTTAACCTTCCCATTTATTATAATCCCTAACTCTGCCAATATAATTTTCGGAAAAATTTCATTTTACTGAATTTTTATTCGCCGTATTTTACAATCACACCTAGCCCAAGTAACGTTTTCTCGTCCTACGGATTCTAATTACTCTCATGTATTTAAGAGATTCATACTCTGAACATGTCATGCTCTGGCCAGAGGCTTCGAGTAACAATCCGATGATAGACCTCGGGTATACATCTCCTGGCAAGGAGTGGTGAATCCTTTGTAGGCTGTTTAAACATCTTCGGGTACTTCGGCTTATACCCAATCATCCTGGGTCCACACCTCCTTGGAGATGCTTGCTTAAGATGTCAAAGTATAAGTCTCTATGACCAAGATGACTTGAACACCGCAAGTCAAAGGAACATCGCACTTAAGCTGCAGTAAGAACATCACTAACATATCTATATATAGACTACCATATGAAGTTTTACAGCCAGTCACGCCAATGAACTAGTTCCCTTAACTAGCATTCATGTTTATCTCCGGACATCTCAATGTCACCAGCCAGTGAGAATCAGCTGATTAGAGAATGACCCATGCTAGTCTCAACAAAATTGATAGTGTCCGTATTTATCAATTCATGACTAGGGACAATTTCAATACTTCACAATTGCACATGTAGATGTTGGATCGAGAGAACCGATAGAGGGGGGGGTGAATATCGGAAATCGTTCGAATTTGAAAAAAGAGAATGCGTAGCGGAAGATTAAAATTAAAAACACACAGACACAGGTGGTTTTACTTGGTTCGGAGCCTAGGTCGACTCCTACTCCAAGGCCCACGGTCGTTGACCGTTTTCTGCGGGCAATTCTATAAGTGCGCGAAAAAAGTTTATAGAAATTTTACAATTGCAGTATAGTAAACTTAAAGAAAAATTGCTCTTCATTACCGACGTCCAACATATATTGAATCTTGGAGTGGAGGGACGTCGTCGGCTCGAGTTGGGAGGATTCTGGAGCAGTGCGCGGGAGCAGAAGAGCGTAGAAGCGTCGAAAAAAATTGTTGTTTGAAGCTTGGGGTCGAGGGCCCTTTATATAGGGCCTGGGGGCGCCCGGGACGTCGGGGGCGCCCCCCCACGTGGCATTTGATCCGCCAATTCCTCGGTCAGCGTCTGATCCCTTTATCTTCGGGATCCGCTTTGACCGGGGCGCCCGGAGCGCTCGGGGCGCCCGGGTTGACTAGGTCAAATCCTATCCCTCGGCTTCGCTGGGTTGAGCTTCGACGCTTGCGCATGGGGGCGCCCGGAGCGCTGGGGGCGCCCGGGAGCACGGGGGCGCCCCGCTCAGCAGCTGTTCGAAGCCCAGCTTAGTTGCCTTGTTTTGTATGCACCTTGGGAGCGCCCGGGACACTCCGGGCGCCCTACTCAGCCATTGCCTCACTCCTTTGAGGCTTTCTGAGCTGCAGACACACTTTCCTTCGGTCCTGCATCCAGGGTTAGTCCAAAACACAATAAAACAATAAAATATTAGATTATACAGTCTTAGCTGTCTTGGTTCTGACTTTGGGTCTCCAAAATGGAACCCTAGGTCGAACCGACGCCTACTGTTCCCTCGACGAGGAACGCGTCCTCACCTACTCCTCTCGGGAGAGTGTACCTGATGCCAACCGTTCCTCTGGTTGGACTTTTGCCTGACGGTCCTTTGCCAGGTCTTGGATGCCGAACTGTCCTTCGCCCGGTGCATAGCATTCCTTCGCTAGGGCTTCTCACTCTAGCATTCCTTCGCCAGTGCCTAGCAGTCCTTCGCTTGGGCTTTTTACTTTGGCATTCCTTCGCCAGTGCCTAGCAGTCCTTCGCTAGGGCTTTTTCTCTGCACACTCAAGTGACATGTTAGATAACAAGTAAGACTTAACTTTTGAACCCTGTTGCCATTATCAAAACACAGGTTTGACTTTGGTGCTTTCTGCACCAACAATCTCCCCCTTTTTGATTTATTGCAACCCTAGTTTAAAAAGTTAAGTTTAATCAAAAGCATAAAAATTTGTTCCCTCCCCCTGGAGAGAATCTCCCCCTAGATTTTTCAAAACTTCGTGGGGTTCTAAGTTTTTATAAAAAATTTACTTAGAATGATTTTGCACTTTGAAAACTTAAGTTTAGGTACTTTTGAAATCTTTTGATAACTTAAGTTTTTGAAAGTACATAGAAGAAATTTTTGAAAGCATGAGTTTTGAGTACTTAACAAAAATTTGAAGTCTTTAAGTTTAAAGTACTCAATAGTTTGAAAACTTTTAAGTTAAGTACTTAGTAGGATTTGAAAAACTTAAGTACTTAGTAAATTTTGAAAGTACTTAGTAAATTTAGTTTAAAGTACTTAGTAAATTAAGTTTAAAGTATTTATGGAAGTTTTG
>JAGFNQ010009989.1:0-41513 GCA_024364735.1 Boesenbergia rotunda
GGAAACCTATACTGCCTTGTAATTATCGATGACTATTCAAGATTTACCTGGGTAAAATTCTTAAAAAATAAAGATGAAACTTTTGATACACTCACTCAATTTTGTAAATTAACGGAAAATGAAAAGGGGGTTAAAATCAAAAGATTTAGGAGCGATAATGGCGGAGAATTCAAAAATCATAAATTTAATCAATTTTGTCTAGAAAAGGGCTACCATCACGAATTCTCTTGCCCTAAAACACCTCAACAAAATGGAATTGTAGAAAGAAAAAATAGAACACTACAAGAAGCAGCTAGAACAATGCTTAATGAATACAACTTACCTAAATATCTTTGGGCTGAGGCTGTTAGTACAGCTTGTTATGTACAAAACAGAATAACTCTAATTAAAAACCTAGGAAAGACCTCTTTTGAAATCTATTATAACAAACAACCTAACATTAAATACCTTAAAGTATTTGGATGTAAAGTCTATATCTTAAATACTAGAGAACACTTAGGAAAATTTACTTCTAAGGTTGAGGAAGGTATCTTTGTAGGTTATTCCCTTACCAGTAGAGCCTATAGAGTTTATAACAAGACTACCCTAAAAATTAAAGAAACTACAAATGTAAAATTTGATGAAAAACTGACCCAAATAACTCTGATCAAACCACCTACCAACCAATTGACTTTGTTAGATCCAGTACTGACCCTGATGAAAGGCCAATTGAGGACCAAAACGATGATCTAACTGAACCCACACCTGAAACTGAACCTAACCAACCCAGAACTGTACGAGTTAGCTCAGACCACCCAACTAATCAAATCTTAGGTAATCCAGAACTAAGGGTTCAGACTAGATCAGCCTTTAGGAACCTTAGTCAAATTGCATTGATTTCAAAAATTGAACCCAAGTCTATAGAAGAGTCCTTACTTGACCCTGATTGGATCATAGCCATGCAGGAAGAGTTATCCCAATTTGAACGTAGTCAAGTCTGGGACTTAGTACCCCTACCTAAAGGCAAGAAATTTATTGAAACTAAATGGGTCTTTAGGAATAAACTTAACGAACAAGGAGAAACAGTTAGGAATAAGGCTAGGCTAGTAGCTAAGGGGTTTAGCCAAGTAGAAGGTCTTGATTATGATGAAACCTATGCCCCTGTAGCCAGACTTGAATCCATTAGAATGCTCTTAAGTTATGCAGCCCATAAGGGATTTAAGCTCTATCAAATGGATGTTAAGTCAGCCTTCCTAAATGGCCTAATTAAAGAAGAGGTTTATGTAGGTCAACCTCCTGGTTTTGAAAGCTTAGAACACCCTGACTATGTCTTTAGACTTAAGAAAGCCCTATATGGACTTAAGCAAGCACCTAGGGCCTGGTATGAAAGACTGTCTAACTACTTAGTTTCAAAAGGTTTTAACCAAGGCAAAATTGACCCAACACTATTTGTCAAAACCCTAAAAAATGATATTTTTGTAGCCCAAGTATATGTAGATGATATAGTATTTGGCTCAACCAACTCAGACTTTTTACAAGAATTCACAAAGATAATGGAAACTGAATTTGAAATGAGTTTAGTAGGTCAACTAACTTTCTTCTTAGGGCTCCAAATAAAACAGACTAGTGAGGGTACTTTTGTCTATCAACAAAAATACACTAAAGAATTACTTAGAAAATTTGGAATGGATAGTGCTAAAGAAATTAAGACACCTATGGCTACCAATCAAACTATAGATAGTGACACAAATGACAAACCTGTTGACCTCAAGTATTATAGAAGTGCTATAGGTAGCTTACTTTACCTAACTGCAAGTCGACCTGATATTCTCTTTGCAGTTAGTATGTGTGCTAGGTATCAAACATGTGCTAAAGAATCACATCTAACCCTAGTTAAAAGGATATTTAGGTATCTCAAAGGGACAAAAAATTTAGGAATTTGGTACCCTAGAACAGCCCAGTTTGAACTTATTGGATTTTCTGACTCAGATTATGCTGGCTGTAAGTTAGACAGAAAAAGTACCAGCGGTGGATGCCAACTTCTAGGACCCTCACTAGTTAGTTGGTTCAGTAGAAAACAACATTGTGTTGCCCTATCCACCACTGAAGCTGAGTATATAGCAATGGGTGAATGTGTAGCCCCAACTACTCTGGATGATGCATACCTTAAAGATTTTAACTTAGATTTTAAGAAAGTCAAAATTTATATAGATAACCTAAGTTCAATCAATTTAACCAAAAACCCAATCCACCACTCTAGGACCAAACATATAGAAATCAAACACCATTTTGTCAGAGATCATGTAAATAAAGGAGAAATTGAACTTAACCATGTTGAATCTAAGTCTAACCTAGCTGATATATTTACCAAACCACTTCCTGAATCTGAATTTAGCAACTTAAGAAGGTTAATAGGAATGTGTGTTATAGACTAGGAATAACCTGATAAACTTAAGTTGAATTTTGGTTTTAAAAACATGGATTTTTTTTTTAAAACTGGTTTTTCAAAAAGTTTATTGCTTTTCAAAATTAAACTTAAACACGGACTTTTCAAACTTGATTTTCAAGAACTTTATTGTATTTAAAAATTTGATTTTCAAAACTGGCAGACTTAGCCTAGGCTCTGACCCCTAGAATTGCATGAACCTATAGTTTTAGGTAGCCGCATCTCACAAAACACATTAAGATTAACTTGTTTGTGCTTGCAAAAACATAGAACGGTTGTGAGATGCATAGGACTCTGCCTGGACTTCCGAATGCTTAAAGTCAGTGCATCACAATAAGTCTGGGCGTAAAATACCAACGTTACAGTGATCATGTCAAGTAGTCTTGCCTTAAAAGCTGAGCTAGACATTATTACTTGACTTGACTAACTCAGTGAACACTACTATCATCTAGATAGTTAGTCAGTAACTAGAGTTAGACATATGAAAAGGGACCACAATCATTACTTGGTCCAGGGGGAGTTGAGGTCAAAATACTTTTGCAAAATAAATAGTTCCTTGCAATTCCTATTTAATATTGAACAATCCGAATTTTTGGGTCTTGCAAATCTCCTTTTTAAAACTTTGAAAATATTTTCATTTAAAAATAATGTTGTTGAAAACTATCTGTTAGTTTTGAAAAATTAATTTAGGGGGAGTTTTTTTTTTCACTTAGGCTATTTTATCTTAGTTAATCTATTTTGCCTAAGTCTAGTATTCCCTATCACTTAACTTTGAATCCGACTCTCCGTAACTTAATATAAGTATGTTTTTTGATGAATGACAAAGGGGGAGAGTAGGGTTAAAGCTTAGAAAATTCTGTTTGCTACTTAATTCTGTGTGCTACTTAATTCTGTTTGCTACTTAATTCTGTGTGCTACTTAATTCTGTTTGCTACTTAATTTTGCACCATGTACCTTCATGCTTATTTACTTGCATGTATCTGCTAGTTTTTCTCTAACTTTAACCTAGGTTGTCATTACATCAAAAAGGGGGAGATTGTTGGTGCAGTTTGCACTAACGGTCAAACTCGGGTTTTGATGTATGACAAAGTGGTTAAAGTTAGGGTTGTGTGTGTTTAACCTCTTTACCAAGTGTGCAGAGTTGAAAGACTTAGGACCAGACACCAGGCTGAAGTCCAGGATGGTTGAGTCCTGGCGGAAAGTCCAGTTGGGTCCGCGGGACCTGACAACTGGCTGAAGACCAAGTTGGTTGAGACTTGGCAGGAAGACCAAGGTGGTTGAGCCTTGGCAAGAAGTCCTGGTAGGGTCAAGAAGTCAAGCAGAGCTGCATAATGGGTAAGTAAGGTAAGTCACTGGAGGAGCGACCCAGTGAGGACGAGTCCAATCTTGGACTGTAGGCGCGGTCCAACTTAGACCCATTTAGGTGATCTAAGTTGAGTCCTGGTTAGATCCTGGTCTGGGAGACAGGATCTAATTAACTTAGAATTGTATCTTATTTTAGTCCATATAAAATTGTGCTAGCTTTGTTTTGGACTAACCCTGGATGCAGGACCAAAGAACTATGATTCTGCAGCTCAGAGAGACTCAAAGGAGTGAGGCCGTAGCTGAGCAGGGCGCCCCGGATGTGTCGGGCGCCCCAGAGTCAACCCAAAGTCAGCAGAAAGGTAAACGCCCCGACAGCCGCGCGCATCGGGCGCCCCGCATGTCTCGGGCGCCCCCTGTGCCACCTCACTGCCAACTGCCGAAGCTCACCCTCGCGAAGCCAAGGAGATGTGGCTTTGACCGGTCAAATCGGGCGCCCCGCGCGCGTCGGGCGCCCCAGTCAAAGGTGATCCCGAAGATAAAGAGATCAAGTGCTTGACCGAGAGGGCTGCGGATCGGCAGCCACGCAGAGGGGCGCCCCGGACGTTTCGGGCGCCCCCAGGGCTATAAATAGAGCCCCTCGACCAAGGTTCAAAAAAAACACTTCCTCCAAAGCTTTCAAGTTCTTCTACGCTCGCGTCTTGCTCCGGAAACGCTACACTTTGAGCCGACGACGTCCCGCTGCCCCGAAAGAGTCGACCTACTCCGGACGTCGGTAAAAAAAAGAATTTCTTTTAATACTTTATTGCACTTAATTACTTGAAAGTGTGGGGTTGTCACACTTTCAATTCATTTGTACTCGCCTACTCTATCGGGGTTGACCGATAGAGAGTTTTAGTAGATTGCCCAACGGAAAGGTCCGAGGGACCTGGGCCTTCGAGTAGGAGTCGCCGAAGGCTCCGAACGAAGTAAAAATCGTTCGTGTTTGTGTGTTTGCTTTTCGTCTCCTTCATTTCCGCTGTGCACGCTTTTTAAAGCACTCTGATTTAATTTTTTAAAAAAGTCACGTGATTCACCCCCCCTCTCACGTGCATCGATCCTACACTAGGCACCTGGCGAAGGACAGCCAGGAATCGAAGACCTGGCGAAGGACTGCTAGGCACCTAGCGAAGGGCTTCTAGGTGTTGAAGAACTAGCGAAGGATTGCTAGGCACCAGGCGAAGGACTGCTTGGTAACAAAGACCTAGCGAAGGACTGCTAAGCACCAGACGAAGGACTGCTTGGTAACGAAGACTTGGCGAAGGACTGCTAGGCACCTGGCGAAGGACTGCTTGGTAACGAAGACCTGGCGAAGGACTGCTAGGCACCTGGAGAAGGACTGCTGAGCAAAAGTCCAACCGGAGGAGCCGGTTGGCAACAGGTAAATTCTCTTGAGAGGTGTAGGTGAGGACGCGTTCCTCGTCGAGGTAACAGTAGGCGTCGGTTCGACCTAGGGTTCCATTTTGGAGACCCGAAGTCAGAACCAAGACAGCTAAGACTGTATAAACCTAATATTCTTGATTTATTATGTTTGGTACTAACCCTGGATGCAGGACCGAAGGAACGAGTTTCTGCAGCTCAGAACGCCCCAAAGGAGAGGGGCAGATAGCTGGGCATGGCGCCCCGGAGGTCCCGAGCGCCCCCAAGGTGAAGGCAAGACAAGCTGAGCAAGTAACGCTTCGGAAGCTCACTGGGCCAGGCGCCCTCAAGCTCCCGGGCGCCCCGGTGGTCCCGGGCGCCCTGGGTCCAAGTCAGCCAGTGATCGAAGCAAAGACATCCGCGAAGCTAGCAAGACCAAGTCAACCGAGGCGCCCCCTGTGTCCCGGGCACCCCCGTCAAACTCCGAGCCTGATCCTGGAGGGATAAGGGCTGACCGAGTTTCGGATAGGAGTTTGTGGATCCAGAGACACGTGGAGGGTGCCCTCGACGTCCAGGGCGCCCCCAGATGCACTATAAAAGGGGCTCGACCACTATGGCTTCGAAATCAATGCTTCCAACGCCTCTACGCTCTTCGACTCAAGTGCTCTGCTCCGGAAACCTTCGATCTCAAGATTCAAGCGCCGACGATGATCCTCCGCACCAAAGAACGATCTACACCGGGCGTCGGTAACAAAGAGCATAATTGTACTTTTTACTGCACTATTACTGTACAAATTTTTGTAATAACTTGCGCGATTATAGAATTGCCCGCAGTAAACGGTCAAGGACCATGGGCCTTGGAGTAGGAGCCGACTGTGACTCCGAACCAAGTAAATCCTTGTGTTCGTGTGTGTTTTTGTGTTAATTTTTCACTGTGCATTCTCTTTTTCAATCCGAAATGATTTACGATATTCACCTCTATCGTATTTTCTCGATCCAACAGTTTAGGTTCTATCTTTTAAATCATTGCAACCTGACTGAGGTTTCTATAGGAAGACCTTGTTCTAACCCCTAAGGTTAGATCACCCATAATTTGGTCAGTTGGGTGATTTAGTTTGGGTTTCATAGATCTCCTAGAACTTGGTTCAGCCTTAGGTCGGCTGGTAGGTTTTGGGTTGGTATAGGAATGGGTTCAACAATTTGAGTTGATTCAATCATTGATTCAATTGTTGGTTCAATTATTGGTTCAATTGTTGGTTCAATTTCTTCTTGGTCTTGATTCGAAGTAGTTGGATTTGATGAGTTGGTTAAGTTGATTGGGTTAGCTGGGTAAAATAGTTGGTTTTGTTATAATTTCATCATCAAATATAACATTCGTGGTTTCTTCAATTTTAAGGGTATGATTGTTATAGACCCTATATGCGTGACTTGTGGTTAAGTACCCTACAAAAATTCCTGGGGTTGATTTTGATTGAAATTTTCCTAGGTAGTCTTTTATATTTAGGATATGTAACTTACACCCAAAAACCTTTAGATAATATAAGTTGGGTATTTTATGGTAATAGACTTCATAAGGTGCTTTATTGTGTCTTTTATTTTTTAGGACCATATTTTAAATATAACAAGCGGTATTAATCGCCTCTGCCTAAAATTGTTTAGATAAACTATATTCGTTAAGCATGGTCCTGGCGGCTTCTTGAAGGGTTCTATTTTTTCTTTCAACTATCCCATATTTTTGGGGGGGGGGGGGTTCTTGGGTAGGAAAATTCATGGACATATCCATTAATTTTACAGAAGTCATTAAACTTTTGGTTTTCAAACTCTCTCCCATGATCACTTCTAATTCTTTTAAGTTGTGTGTCTTTTTGATTTTCGAGTATTTTACATAAGTTGTTAAATAATTCAAATGTTTCATCTTTGGTTTTCAAAAACCAAACCCAGGTAAATCTAGAATAATCATCAATAGTTACTAAGCAGTACCGATTTCCGCTTAGTGACTTGGCTCCATGAGAATCAAATAGGTCTAGGTGTAGGAGCTCAAGAGTACCTTGGGTTAAGCCTAATTGAATAGATTTGTGGGTTGATTTTGTTTGTTTACCTTGTTGGCATGGGTTACAGATTGAATTTTCAAAGTTTCTAAGTTTATGGATTCCCTTAACTAGTCCATTTTGGCTTAATTTTGAAATTAATTTCGTGTGAGTGTGACCTAGTCTTCTATTGTAACGCCCCAAAATTTCCATTTTAAGTCCTTAAAGTCCTTGAAATTAGTTAAAAATATTTTAGAAATATTCTAGATATTTTTAGGAATTTTTAGAATATTTTTATGGAATTTTCCGAGTCCGTTCTGGGTATGGGGGATTGTAACGCCCGAAAATTCTCGAAACTAATTTTAGAAATATCTTAGAATTTATTCCAAATTTATGGATATTTTTATTGAATTTTTCCGTAAACGAAAGTGGCAAAAATGGGTAAATAGAAAAAAACACGTAGGAGGGATTTGATCCTTGAACCTACGCTGTGAGAGGAAGAGGGGCGGACCAAGTGGGCTAGGTTGCTTTTATTGAAATAGATTAGCGGAAACAATAGATTAGGTAGAATTAGTTAAATTTTTCCATAAGTATAAAAGGGAAGCTTAGGGCTTTTTTTATTCATTCTTTCCCTCACATCCTCTCTCCGCCGACTCCCTCTCTCCCTCTCATGATTTTTTTCTTCCTCTCGCCCTCTCTCTCGCCCAAGACAAAGGAGAAGCCAAGGGAAGGTCTCAAGAGGCCCTATTCTCTATGAGAACTCTCGTAGACGCGAGGAGAACGCCAAGGAGCAAGAAGAACGTTGAAATTCGACGTTTCCTCGGGAATTTCAGATTTTATTCGTAAGGAAAACCTAGCGCAAGAGGTAAGTACTGCTCACCTGCAGTAAGAGGCGGTTTTCCGCAAGTTTTTCCCGTTAAAAAGTTAAAAATGCAAATTTTTCTTTAGTTTATGATTTTGCATGTAACCTTAGTTTAATCCATGCTTGTATAAGTTTAATTAAGTACCCTATATGAGGTTAGGGTCTAAGAAAAGTTATGAGAAAAGAAAAGAGAAGATAAAGATAAGAAAAGAAAAGGCCAAGGCCTTAAGAAATCCTCAAAAGTCAAGACTTAGGGATTTGGGCACACAAGGTGCTCGTTAAAATGCCAAGGCATTCAAGATAAGAAAAAGTAAGTATTTTATTTTCTAAGGCCAGTACCCGGCGTCCAAGGGCGTCGTTAAAGAAATCCAGGTGTCCAATTCCAAGGTCTTGGCCCTGGTAGACCAAGGTCTGCTCTATTAGGATTGATGGCTCGCTACCCCAACCTTTTAGGAAACGCGCATAAGATGATACTTACGTCTTAAGTGGATCCAAGTGAGTTATTATTTTCAAGTATATGCTTTAGCAAAGTTTTCTAAAATTAAGGAAATTTTCTAAAAGTTAAAGAAAGATTTAAAGTTAAAGAATTGCTAAAGTTTCAAGTTAAGCCAAGAAAAAGTGAGTTTGACTTATTAATGCTTGAGTATGCATGTTTTGAGTTATACATGTTTTAGTGTTTCTTTTAAGCATAAAAGTATATACATGTTTTAGTGTTTCTTTTAAGCATAAAAGTATCTCATGTGATTTTCCACTGTTTAAAAAGCATGCTTGCACATTTCGAGATTTTGTGAGCTAGATAGTACTTGCTAAGCTTTATGCTTATTAGTTGCATTTCCTCTTGCTGCAGATAAAGGTAAAGGCAAGCAATTCTGAAGGAAGACGACGAGGCGGTGCTGAGTGACGTGTGTGTGGTGGCTGACCTTGGAGAGGTCCTTGGGACGAGACAGTTTAACTTATTTGAAATGCAATGTTTAAGGTTTCCAAATTCCAAGTTATTGTGTTATGGAGTTTATTAAACATTTATGCTTTGGATAGTTTTACAGGCTCAATTTTGTAGAATGAAGATCCCATGTCATTTCAATTAATATGCATACTTTTGTGAATGCACTAGATGAGCAAGGGCATGAGTAGTTTAGCATGTTGATACATTGAATTTTAGACTTATTCTCGAGCTTATTATTATTCCCTTTTGGACTAGGTCCTAATTGTACTTAAAATGCTTGTAAATTCGGTAGAAAAGTAAGATTTACATTCTATGAAGTTCTAGAAATATTATTGCATGTGCCAAGATGTGGTTAGTTTCGAATTAAGTCTTATTGCTTGAAATATGCTTAGAAAGATTGCATTCATATTCCATAATGCTTTAGTAATATTATAGAGCCTTGTGTGATGAGTTTAAATGCATAACTATTAAAGTTAGAATATCATTCTTAGATGGATTTAAATACAAATATACAAAAAAAAAGAGTTAAAGAAAGTTCCGCATTTTAGTCATTGCATTAGAGTCAAGAAGTAGACAAAGTAACGGTCCGTCTAAGGTAGAGAAGGCGGGTCGCTACATCTATGCCATAAATTAGTTTCTTCTAGTTAGGTCAGAAGACATTTAGGTGTTGATGGTAGGTTAATAATATAAATATTATTTTTCCTAATTCCCTTAACGGTTATTTCTAGGTAATGTAAGTTCCTAATAAGGTAGTCATAGTTGGTGAAGGTGACTACATAACCAGTATCACATAGTTGATTGATGCTAAGTAAATTAAACTTAAAATTATCAACTAATAGCACCTTTTTGATAATAAAATCAGAATTTAGTTCAATGTTACTTGACCCAATTACTTTAAGTATGACATTGTTGCCAAATGCCACTAAGCCTAGGTTTTTGTACTTGATTTTGGTGAACTTCAATTTATCCCTAGTCATATGTCTGGAGCATCCATTATCCAACCTCCATTGGTCCAAACCATTATGCTCCTACACACAAAGTACCCTGATTTGGATTCATTTATGTAGAGGTGTAAGGATTGATTGATTGAGTTTCACTGCCTAGTCTGTTTCACCCAATCTGGGTTATCAGTCATGTTACTCCTATGAGTATTTTTTGTGAGACATTTTTTTTAACTTGATTTGAAATAATTGTTTAGATTAATATTGAAATATTTGTTTGAAAAATTTGTAAGAGTAAGTTGGGTTTTGAAAAGTTATTTTGGATTTAGAAAATTAATTAGGTTGAATTTAATTTGAGTTTTCTAAAAATAATTAAGTTAAATTTAATTTGAGTTAAAAAAATTAATTAAGTTAAATTTTAAAAATTATTAAAGTAAATTTTGAAAATTATTAAGTTGGATTTTGAAAATTATTAAGTTGGATTTTGAAAAATTATTAAGTTAAATTTTGAAAAAAATTATTAAGTTAAAATTTTGAAAATTAAGAAAAAAATATTAATTTGGATTTTGAAAAATTATTAAGTTAAAATTTGAAAATTATTAAGTTAAATTTTGAAAATTAAGAAAAAATATTAAGTTGGATTTTGAAAAATTTTAAGTTAAATTTTGAAAATTATTAAAGTAAATTTTGAAAATTATTAAGTTAAATTTTGAAAATTATGTTTCATAACTTTAAAGGTGAAATGATTTGATTTGTAAGGTTAGTTGGGTTGGACTAAACTTTTAGGTCCTAAGCATCTCACTCATTTCTAAGTGACAAAACAGGGAATCCTTATCTATTTTGTGAGATGCATTAATTTTATCTTTGATTTTATGTTGACACTATGATTTGATTGAACCTTGTGTTAGATTCAAGTTTAACAATTAGTAAATTGAAAATAAATTTCGATAATTGGCTTCCAGGTCTTGGCGAGGCATAGGGGTCTTCTTTGGTCATAGCCTTATTGGATCAACAATCTTTTCCAAGACAAAGCCTTTTAAAGAAATTTTATTCTCAAATTACCTTTTGAGAAATCCTGATCTAACTAGTTGAGGATTTGGCGAGGTAGCTTTGGTTAATTCCATTAGACTAAAAAGATCAAATAGGGTACGCCTTACCCTACCTGACTTTTTAGACAAGCTTCCCTAACGTACTATCATCTCCCCCCACCCTAATACTAGGTTATGCAAGTTTCAATCAAGTCAGATCCTTATCTAACCATTTTTAATCCTAAGCATCACATTTTTGCAGAAAGAAAATAGACAGGCATCAAACAACAATTCAGAAAAACATAAAAAACTTATCTAAGTATAAAGATGCTTTTTCTATTTGCTCCCCCTGGACTATAGCCTCGATATGGGCTATGTAAGATGTGAATCTTGTCCTTGGGATCCAATATTAATTTGGTCCAACTTGATTAGTCAAGCTTAACTTTGGGACCCATGCTTGGACTCGGGTTCTAGTTTGGTTCAATACTGAGTAATATGATCTGTAGCGTGAGTTGGTTCGATAACCACGTCAAGATCGGTTTAGAATTGATTTTTATTTTCCAAGATTCATGTCAAGATTTTTGGAACCCGAGGTAAATCGTTATAGCGCAACTCTAAGTTCCTTTACTTGAGTTTTCAAGGAGGAATTCTCTTCCTCAAGTTTTTGGACTTGAGTTGAGGTTCCTTCTTGAACTGGTTCAATTAAGGAGCTTGAGTTGGCTTCCTCTTTTAGGGTTTTAACTTCTTGTCGGAGGGATTCAACCCGAATGTTGGCTTTGGCCAATTTACGAGACAAATATAAAATCAAATCATAAAGTTACGATTCAGGATAACGTCTTACCGTTATTTGTCCATCTTCTGAAATTGATAGCTTTCTAGTTCCGACGCTTTCTTCCGGTTCTGATTCTGATTCGGTGTCGAGATTGTCCGAGGCTGTCAGTGCAAGGAGGTTGGAGTGTAGAGCTTCTTCTTCATCCTCTGAAGATGACTCATCCCACGTAGCTTGGAGAGTTTTCTTCCTCCGAGTCTTCTTGTTCTCCTTCAAGTTGGGACACTCCGTTTTGTAGTGACCCTTCTTGTTGCACCCATAACAGGTTACCTCGCTATTCGCCTTCTGACTGGTAAAGGTTCGGCTGGATCATCCTTTTGTTGAACCATCTTCTTCTTCTTTCTGTTGAGGCGATCTATGGTCCGGAGTGACCAAGTGTTTCGATGTTTGGGCAAAGGGTTTAAGTTAGGTTTCTCTTGTGTTCTAATATATGTATGTTGAGTGTGCAGGCTATGCAGGTACACATATTGACTTGACTGGATGGCCTCGGTATGGTGAAGGGTGGCATGGAGATAAGATGGAGGCTTGTGTGCACCCGAGGGACTTTGGAGAGCAGGGACGATGAGCTGAGGGGCGCGGACTTCGAGACATGCGTGAAGGATGGCATGGAGGCAAGTTGGAGGCTTGCGTGCATCCGAGGGATGGGAGCTGAAGATGAAGAGGGCGCGAAGGCAACAGTCGAGGCTGCTGATGAGGAGTCAGTCGAGTCGTGAGGGTATGAGTGCTGTGTGATTACACTCGGGAAATCCTAGAGTTCGAGTGCGGAGTGGAATGTACTCGGGAAGGGTAACCTTAGGTGTGTGAGTAGACCAGTCGACTGGCCTGAGGGCAGTCGACTGATGAAACTCACAGAAGGGTTTCAGCCCTGGACCAGTCGATTGCCCTGGGGGTAGTCGACTGGTAGGTGGCTGGTGAGTTGGCTGAAGATTCGAATGTTAGGGTTGCAACGGTCGAATTTCAGTGGCACCAGTCGACTGCCCTGGGGGCAGTCGACTGGTGACGAGGGTTTTAGGCCGAGTCCTATTTAAAGAGGACTTTGTGGTGGCTGCGATTCTTGACGAATCTTGTCTTGGTTAAAGGCAAGATAGTACTCTTTGTGCTCAGGTCTTCTCAAGGTGTTGTGGTGAGGTTTCTCCGCCCACAAGGAGCGATGAAAGCTAGCCGGAGGTTATCCGGGGAGTGATCCACCGACGGATTCTTGGATTAGTCACCCTCCGGGGTGGATACCAAGTAAACCCGATTTGTTAGCGTTGCTTTTCGTTGTTAGTTTATTGTTTTATTGTATTTCCGCTTGCGCAACTAACAACGTAGGAAGAAGAGTTCGAAGAAACGCTATTCACCCCCCCTCTAGCGTACCGGAAATGATCTAACACTTTCTTTGTCCCTTGATCATCTTGTAGTAATTTCGGGCCATCCAAACCAGCTCCGGATGATCGATTCCGTCGTCGTCAGATTTCGAGTCGGAATCAGACTCGGGTATCGGTTGCAGCTTCTTTTTCTTTTGCTTTTGAGGGACTTTACATGCAAACAATGCTATACCTTTCTCAACCTGTGCAGCGTTAGTTTGTTCATGCAGCTCTAATTCAGAAAATAAATCATCAAGCTTAATGTCAGATAAGTTCCTTGAAACCTTGTACGCATCTATCATAGATGCCCATAAAGAGTTTCTTGGGAACGAGTTTAGAGTGTACCTTATTAGGTCGCGGTTTTCTACCTTGTGACCTATTGTGTGTAGACCATTCATTAACTCTTGGATCCTTGCGTGGAGTTATGCAGCTGCCTCGCCGTCTTGCATTTTGATAGTGTACATCTTGTTGAGAAGAAGATCACGCTTGCTGATCCTTGTATCTGATGTCTCTTCGTGTAGCTCGATCAGTTTGTTCCATAGTTCCTTTGCGCTGCTAAAGGGGCTGACGCGGTTGAGTTCTTCTTTTGTCAAGCCACACTGGAGGATCTGTGTATCTTTAGCGTCTGCTTCAATTATTTTCTTGAGTGGAGCATCCCACTTTGAATATCCCTGAACTTCACCTTGTGAGTTCTTAGGGAATTTCGGTCCAGACTGGATTATGATCCACATATCCACCTGAGTTTTCAGGTAGACCACCATTCTGCTCTTCTAGTAGGAGAAGTCTTCTCCCGAGAACAGAGGTGGTTGTGCGGTGATGTAGCCTTCTTGCATGGCCATTAAAGAACTTGAAATTTTGCAACAACAAGAAACTTATTCCAAGACTTAGTCTTGGATTAGTAGTGCGGTATAACAAAAATGAAAAAATAAAATTTTCGAGTGATGTTGCACCAACCTCGAAAATGAAAATCTTATGAACGAAAATAATTAACGATTAACTCCGAAAAACTTGCTCAGTTGATGGTTTCACCAAGATTGAGCAACCCGCTCTGATACCACTTGTGGGATCGTTGTGGTCGATAGAGAGGGGGTGAATATTGACTACTTAAAATTTTTCAGAAATGCAGATAATACACAGTGGAATGTAAAACAATGCTAACTCGTTTTCTTTTTATTTGGTTCGGAGTCTATAACAGCTCCTACTCCAAGGCCCACTGTCCCTAACCATTTTCGTTAGACAATTCTATATTTCGAGAAATAATACAAGTGAAAAGCTTTGAATACAAAATTAAGCAATAAAACACAATTATACCGACGACACAGAAGAAATGGCAAAGACTCTCGAGCAGTGTGTCGTCGATCTTGAGCATTGTCGGCGTGGGAAACTCGAGCACGGAAGAATGATGGAGCGTGTTTGAGTGCTTGAGTTGGAAAACTGTTGTTCTGGAAGCAAAGGGGTGAAGCCCTTTTATAGTACCTTCTTGGGCGCTTGATAAGGGTCTGGGGCGCCTGCCACATCACCCGAACCTGGCGCGAGCTTATCCGCAGACTTGGCCAAAGCTTATCCCTGGTCTTGGGCGCCTGGGAGTGCTAAGGCGCCTGATGCCTCACGGGCGCTTGAGAAGCTGATGTGGTGAATCTGCCAGCTTAGCTTCTCCATCCGCTGAAAAACCCCTTTTGGGCTGCCTGATATATCTCAGGCGCTTGGGTTCTCGGGCGCTTGAACCCTTTCAGGCGCCTGGGATAATAGTAGCTAGTTCCTTTAAGTTCTGCACCAGGGTTAGTCCAAGAACAATATAATATGAAAATATGTGCATAAATAACAGCTAGAGCTGTCTTGGTTCTGACTTTGGATTTCAAATGAAACCCTAAGTCGAACCGACGCCTACTGTTCCCTCTTCCGGGGAACGTGTCCTCACCTACTCCACTCTGGAGAAGTTACTTTTTGCCAACCGGCTCCTCCGATTGGACTTTTGCTTGGCCTCCGAGACTGCCGGATCTCGAGATGTTCGTACCTTGACCCGCCTCTACTTCTATTCGCAATTCTCACTCGGCTAAGTCTCCTGCCTGATCTTCCGGATCAGGACTTCGGTGACCAGTCCACGACTAAGACTTCTTGCCCAATTCCACGAACCAAGTCTTCGTGCCCAACCCTCGGTCAAGTCTTCGGTGCCTAGCCCTCGGTCAGGTCTTTGTGTCAGTTCTCGACCAGGACTTTGTGCTCAACCCTGTAGGTCAAGACTTCATGTCTAGCTCAACTAGGACTTCTTGCACACTCAATGAAACACATTAGATCACAACATAAGCTTAACTTTAAACCCTTTTCCATTATCAAAATCAGGTTCAATCTGGTGCTTCTGACACCAACAGGTAGTTCTTGCTTGCTTTTATAGTTTTGTTTACTTTTAAATGTATGGTTATTCAGTTATCTGAGTAGGTTTATTTATCTTAAATCTACACTGTTGGTTTTCCTACTTGATACTTATTCTGTGTTTGATCTTTTAGTAAAAATCTAAATTTCAGTTATACAATCTCAATTTTTGATTTCCGATCTAAAGAGTACCGCTTGTACGCGTGTACTTTAGAAATATCATGTGACCTATCTAGGGGTTGGTTGTTATTAGATATATCCTACCTAATAGATTAGTTGCGTGTTTGTTTGTTATGGTTCTGATTTGGGTGCATGTGTTTCTTATTGATTCAATGATGGTTGACCTGTTTACTTTGGTATCATGCACCATGTTGCATTTGTTGCATGCTGGCGGCTATCGGCTTCCTTGTGGTTAAACCTGCCATCAGTCATATAATGGTATGCCAACTCAACCGCTCGGGGTAATGGTAGTTGTCAGAGTGCGAGTAGCCATCTTATCGTGCTACTCTCAACCACTCATAGGTAGTGGTAGTTGTTGGAATTGTAGCAGGCGGTGACACCTCTCTCTGTTATTTATGAGGGATAGGTAGAGCGGTGTACTCCCCCATCGAGTACTAGAGCAGTTGTGGTCCCTTTCTTGGAGTTAAAGGTTGTTCCTCCTTGTTCTTGGGTATTAGAGCAGTTGTGCTCCCTTGGAGTCTTTGATATAGAGTAGTTGTGCTCCTCTTTTTCTTAGGGTTTGAGATTGAGGTTGTTTTCCCAACATCCTATCCACTCGCCCACTCATAGGAGATGAATCTGAGAGTGCGTATAGTTGTCATAGCCCTTGCCCAGTCGGCCATGTAGATATGTGTGATGGTTGTAGATTGGTGTGTAGGGGTGACACATGTCATTGCATCATTTGTATATGATGCATCTTGCATTTGTTTGAGCTATAATTATTGCATTTGATAGACATGCATATATATATATTTAATTTGCATTTATTATTTGATCTAGATCTGCTCAGTAGTACGAGCAGTTTATTGATTTGGTATAGAAATTTCTTATCATGCCCCACAGGTTATATGGATTGTCAAGTGTGTTTATGTATTTTTTAATGCTCTTGTTCCGGAGACTATATACCTTATTTCTATCTATTTGATTTACCTTTTATACCATGCGTTTATCTATTCACTATACCTGCAGAGTTTGAGCCTAGACTCACCATCCCTTGTTTTAATTTTTGTTTCATGTAGTTGATAACTGTGACTCGTGCCGCCAGGAGAGGGCCCATCTATCAGACTCATAAAGTCAAGTAGGTTTGATTTGTTTCGTGTTTCATATTTTTCTTATTCGTTAGATTTGTATTTATTTTCGTTGGACTTTCGTTTTGTTTGCATTTGTTGTACGGAGTTATTATGCTTATTATTTACAGTGTGGATGTTAGTAATTGTGTGGATGTGATTTTTTTTTATTTTAATACTGTTGTTGCCGGCCGTGTGAGGTTGTGCTTATTTATTGTGTTGAGATGGATGTATTATAATATTTATATTGCCCGCCGTACGAGGGAGATGTTACCTAATTTTCGAGTAGACATAGACATCTGGGGGCGTGACAGTATCGTAAGATAAGTTTGAGGGAATGTGAGATGGATTAGTGAGTAGAGTTCAAGACTATTTGACCATTCGTGAATGAATGACTTGCGCCAAAGAGCTGCAGTCTAATATGGTTTTGCACCATTCACTCTTTTCTTACCATTCACATCTGTGTTTCAATCAACAAGCTCTACAACTTTCATGTGCACTATTCCAAATATTTGTGCACTTAATACACGTATCAAAAATATAAGTAAAGCCTAACTCCATTGGCTTCTTGATGATATCCGGTTAAATAAAGAACGTTGAGTTTGCTCCCTTGGAGGGCAGCCCAAAATGGGCTTTCCTCCAAATTTGAAAGGGTACGACATATCTCCAATATATTGGACTACCTAGTGTCTATTCAAGGCACCCCAGAATGATTATCCATGTCCTTGGAGATTGTAAACATGCCTAGAAACCTACTCAACCATATATGATGATGATTCCGGGAGTGACACAGTAATACCCTAACAAATTTGTCGACTTTGCCAAGCCTACAGTGTGTTGCTATTGACTGACAAAGAGGAGCTGGATGAGTTTGCAAACTAATGTGGCATTGATGTCGATGAACAAAGAGCTGGATGAGTCAACAATTCAAAGTTGAGCCAAACTACTGCATAACGATGAAAGTGGATCTTCTCGCATTAATGTTTGCCGAATGCAACTTTCAGAGGGGCCTTCTCGTGGAATGGCAATGTAGAACTCGATGAGAGTATCAAATAGAAAGGAATCATTCGAGCCTCAAATAAAATATAAAACTAGATTGAAAGACAAAGGGAAATTTTTCTTAGAGACCAGTATCAAAATTATCAAAATTAATGTCAAAGAATACAATGTGCACCCTTTCGAGTTCGTGTATATAATTTTCGAAGCAAAACTCTCTCAAGACAAGATTTGAGGAGTATTATCAAACTCATCATCATCCGAGAATCTATGTTGTAGCATTTCTGAGCCTCTGGAAACAACCAACTTTTCTCTAAATGATGAATAGCAATTGTCTATTTACAAGTAATAGTGATATTCCCTCCTTCGATTCTACTATTCCCTGTCTTTGCAGTAGAACATCGACAAACCTCTTCAAACTTCTGCACATAACCCACCTGAGCTTGCAGCAAGCTTTACTAATTGCAGTCGGGCCTTCGTTTAGCAGACAAAAGATAATTGGCTTATTTTATGTGCTCAGCTTTATCCTTATGTTGTCGTCAATAGTCATTGTTGTCGTCAATAGTCACATTGTCGTGCCGCATGGATTCCCGTCGCATGAAAAGTGCATAGAGTAGCTCATTCCATGCATCTGGAACCCCAGGTAAACACCAGTGGCTGCAGTCTTGCTTTTGCACAGGAGATAGGCGTGAGGGACCAAGATAGTATAAAGATAAATGTCCGTCTTTCCTTCGGTTCGTCATCTCGGTCACATTCAAAAGATCGAGTTCTAGTGTTGTTGTAGAATTCTTTGATGTCACATTGCCAAATGGTTTCAGGAATTGTGACCAGGGTTTCAGGGATATCTGAGGCCCTAAATCAGGCAGTGTCTCTAAGTGACAAGTCCCACCTGTTCTCCAGTTACCACCACTGCACAAAGGCATGTAAGTCAGCATAATATTCCAATCAGTTTGAGGTCAACTGCTTTCCAGTTTATCATAACAAACTTTGAATCTTTGTACTAAACATCGAATAGAATGTTTCTTGACATGAGTTCAATAAAGACATCCACTATTCATATTTTACTAACGAGAACAAGAATTTAACCAATCCATGAAGCAAAAGGGATTTCGTTGTGGTGCAACCATTGTTGAACAAGAAAAACAAAACTAAGATCAAGTAGTTCTTTAACATAGTGACTTTTCCTATAACTGAATCATTCACTTCTATGTCAGAAATTACCACTTGAACATGCCTAGCAAGGTCAATATGACCAAGAGAAATCTTTGCGCAAGCCAACCTTTCTTTGTTTGTTCGTGAGAGAGAGAGGAGAGAGAGAGATTTAAGTCACTTACAACCATTATTGGTTTCTGCAGAACAGTTGAAGTAAGCATACGCAAGGGCAAAAAGAGGAGTGATCCTAATAAAGAACATGCCCATGAAACTTTATGAAACATAAAAAAATTTTCGTGGATGTAATTGGGATGAAGAAATTATAACTTGGTTAGTTCATCACGAATTCATCTATCGTGAAGTTGGTAAATTTCCAAACATATACAAACAATCCATTTCATTCTCATTGGATAACTCAACTGAACCGGGAACTATCCACAGTTGTAGTTTGGCAATGGAGTCCGGTAGTAAATATTTTGCCAACGACTGATAACTATATAGACATGGATTCATGTGTCGAAATATTCAAATTATTTTTTATGTTATGCTTCTTATTTCACTTGCTCGCTTTTGAGTCCTTTCTCATTCACCCTAACAGGAAACAAAAGGGAAGACAAACAAATCCTGATCAAAAGCTCTTAAAGCTTAAACTTGTGTTAAATGTGATATTTATGTCTAAGGTGTATCATATTTCTCATCGATATAGTCAAAATGCATCTGATTAGTGTTAGTTCATGGATGTGTGCTACCATGTGTAGGCCATGAATATGTAGTTTAAAGCGATAGGCGTGCCCCTAGTTGACACAAAGATAGGCATGCACAAGAACATCCACATCAATTATAATCTAGAAGATCTCTACATATTCTTAGAATTTTGTAAATCTAGAGAAAAATGATGATCCATTTTACATAAGAAAGTCATGGCTAAACTAACTGTCTTTGATGAATAGGAATTATACAGGTCGATAACTAAGACGAAATAGGAATTCTGACTTTTGTGACATTCCTTGGTTGGCTAATGCTGATTAAAAAGAAAATGATATTTACAGAAAGAAGAAAGTAACCAGTCTGGTAGGGAGCTAAATAACTGAACAACACAAACAAATCAGTCAATTACCTGAAATGAGTAGGAGCATATGTTCGAAAGATAACTTGTGTCTTACTTCTGTTGACTTCCTTATGAACCCACTGGAACAAAGTTTGCATTGCTCTTTGAAAAGCCTCATCCACACTCATCTCCATTGCCACCTGATTTCCTTCTTGAAAATAGCAACCCCTGAAAAATGTCTTTTCTTTTAATTCGTACAAACATAGATAGCCGCTTAGGCTATAAATCATATTTTGAGGATGCTCAAGTTCTACACCATTCAAATGAACATCCAATTTGTAATTCATAACTATCAATCACGACAAATCCAAAGTAATTACCTAAAGTTTGTGGAAATAAACAAAGCATTTGTGCAGAGAATTGCTAGTTAAACAACTTCGAGGCACATACTGTATGCAATATGATCTAGTTGTTTGTTCACTTTTCAAGTGGAAGAATCAGGTAGATAAGGCTCTACTACATATCTCTATAATGTTAACAAAATCAGAAACAAAAAGATAAGGAAACAAAACTTACTAGTATTCCAGTTAGAATGTAGTTTGATTATGCTATATAATGATTACCCTCTTAAGGTCTTCTCGTAGTTCCACCAGTGGCCAGTGTTGAAGACAAGGATATCGGCACTCTTCCAACTATTTGATGTCCAATCCAACATGTCCAATCTGAGAGTCGTCTTCACATCTTTAGGCACACCAGCTGGAGCTCGAACTTGTGGTACTAGAAATGGTGATCTGTAGTATTCGACAGTGCAATTGTAGTCCTCAAATGTAAACACCAGGAAACCCATATGCTTTGTAATCGGGTTGCCATTTACTTCATAGATTGAGCTCTTGTTTGTAAGAGACGTAGAGAGCATGCAGAGGAGAGACTCCCACTGATTCCTTCCAATTGAATCCCCTACAAATACCAACCTTCTGTTCCTTAGCTTCTCCAACATCTTCTTGGAATCGAATCTGTCCTCCCCAAAATAATAAACAAAATGAATTGCGGAACCATTTCTACAACTCTAAATCCTCTTCTCATTAAACCAAAAATCGCTACTGTGAATAGCTAAGTAACTGTATTATACTGATTTTGACATGAATTACAGATGAGTCACCATGTTCAATAGGGAAAAAAATGAGATAAATTAAGTATCAGAAAAATGGAAGTTTCAATAACCTTGATTTCTTTATTCAAAAGGTGGAAGGCATGAATTGGATTAATGGTAAACAGGTTGACATTCATGGCTGTCGAAGTTGATAAAATTTTACTTTACTTTCTCTTTTAGCCAGATTTTCTGTTTCTAAAAGAGTTATCAAATAGAAGATAAAATTCTGGTATAGATATTGAAACCACAGAATCCATTGTTGCTAACTAATCAAAAATTTCGCATTAACAAGAACGATGAAAGCAATCTCCCAAAATAGCCAAGTGCAGGAATGCCTATCAACTACTGCCAAAGTTGTCTCCTCAACTAAATCATTGTTTTCAATGCATTGGTAAAATCTAAAAGCCTATTTATTTCACATTTTACATTAACTAGTAAAAAATTGAGTTCATTGTAGCATTTTTTTTTTTTGAAAGTTAGTTAATAATATTAAACCAGTGAGATGGAGAAGATTACTATAAATCTAAGAATAAAAAGATATGCTTAAAAATTTGTCTTCATTGAAGTGTAAATATTTACCTGGGAAGATTGCATCGAGCGGGCTGCCACCGCCACTTGGTGTACCACCGGTCGGGCCTCCGGTTCTCGGCACATCGGAATCCTTGGTCCAGGAAAGAGCAGGCCGCCGACTCGTACAGTGGGTACGTCTCATCCCGCACCCACTCCCCCTCGAACCAATCGCACTCCCTCCGCCTCCCGCCGCCTCCGCGGTGTTCTGCCACGTGCCCTGCAAGAGCTCGTAGTAGTAGACAGAGCGCCGGGCACGCAGAGCCACGACGAGTACTAGGACTACGCTCGCCACGAAAAGCCACGGCACTACCACGCGCTCAGAGACATTGAGCCGGCGACCCGCCCTCCTCTTCGCCGCCGACTCCGGAAGCAGGTCTGCTGCGGAGCCGGAACCGGATATGGCCATGGCGCTCCCCTCGCCGCCGTGGGAGCTCGGGCGACGACAATTTATGCACGGAATACATGCGGCGAGAACGGGGAGGAAGGAAAGAACACGACAGGGAAGAAGAGAATGAAAGCAATGAAAAATCAATAAATAGTTTTTTTTAATATAAAAACATAATAAGACTTAAAATAATAAACAATTTCACATAAATCTAAATATTTAATGGCTCGCGATCGTTAAAATAAAATGTTTGATGGACACGAGATGCGGGTAAGTAGTGGCTCAACGCCGGCGTCGTGCAAATGGAAGTGGAACTCACGAAAATGAACTCGCAAGTTACTTGATTAAATGAGACGTGCGTGCGCCGGTTACACTGCCGCAATTGGGCGGCCGGTGTGGCCAACTTCGCCGTCATGTACACGTTGTCGTCTCAAAACTCTTCCACGTGGGCCTTCTGAGAGTTGCTGTTGTGGCTAGAACAGGGTCCAGTCAGCGTCACGTTATCGCAATTGCGTTCCGTGCTTCCCTTCTCCCTTGGCTTTTTCTCTCTCCTTTTTTGTTTAAGCTGTCGTACCAATCAATATTCTTAAATTGATTATTATATTTTTATCCATCTATCTATCTATTAAAATAAAATTAAACTAATTATTTAATTAATACAATGTAGACAAATTTAATCATAATTACTATACTAATCAAAAAATAGTATTTCCGAGAGTGATTCATCTAATGAGTCATAGATCATGATAAAATAATTTTGAAGAATTATGAATCACATTAAACTTGTAGACATACAGGCTATTCCCCTATCTCACCAGGACCAATATTTTTTATATTCTTAGGCAAAGTAGTGTTATCATGAAATCCACTACTAATCTATCGTCATACTTTAACCTATAATTGGGTATAGATAGATAAGCATATGAATTAACAATATGCATGAAGTTCAAATTAGGAGATGACACCATTCTCCTTTATCAACTCCTCATTGATTTGAGTCTTCAACTTTCTTTCATTCTCTCTTTGGCTTCTTCTTTTTCACTATATATCTTCCTCTTTGCGCATTGTATGTGATGGTAACCCCTCTTTACTTTGTTTGCTTCTTTCTTTCTATAACTTGGGTTAGTAGAAATATTAAATTCATCAAGTTTAGAAATTACCTTCTTTACCTCCTTGATGAGTAGATATTTATTCTTATAATGTCCTCTTTGATTACACCCAACAAGCTATGTGTTCCTTGGTCTTGATTTGGGTTGGGGCACCTGAGAACTTCTCTTCCAAGATCTGTTCTTCGTCTTGGACTCTTTTTCACTTCTTGGTGGAAAAAGACGATTTGTTTGCCTTTAGTGCTCCCACCAATTTATCTTAAGACCGACACAGAGGAAATAAATTATGAAAGTTACTAACTCAGATAGTGACTAGCGAATAAGAGAGGAGTAACCACCTGACTTCGTCAAAATTTAACCCCCCAAATCTCATGATAGCAATACCTCATGTATTAATCATCAGTTCATCTTATAGGAACAAACTCTTCTTTGCTTCTTAAAGAGATGGATGATTTCCCACTTGACACATCAAACAAAGAGAGTCTTGTCTCCTCATTAACTTCCTCAATGATTTGATCTTGAATTTCTTCCTTTTTCTTATTTAGTGGAGCTTTAGATTTTCCTTTAATTCCCTCTACTTCATCATTAATTTCCTCTTGGACTTAAGCTTCTTGCTTGAGATTTTCATGGTAATGTACACTATTTTCCAAAGATCTATTGCATTTCACATTCCTCAATCTCGTTCAAGATGCCCTTATGCACAACCGAAATAAGTGACTTTATGTTCTTCTTGTTTCCTTCATATATTTTATGTTGTAACTTAGTCCAATCTTTCTTATTTATCCTCTTTTCATTTTAATCATCTCTAGGTGTTTCCTACCCCAATAAAATGCATGACAAGACCTCTTCCAAAGTTGAACTTGAACCAATACTCCACCTGATCCTATCGACAAGCGAAGACCGGTTCTCCTTCGGATGACTCGGTCTGACCAAGACGACCCGGTCTGCTATGGCTCGGGGTCGGACTCGGGCTCCGATAGAGATCAGGTTCAAGTCACTCGGCTCGTACCAGAACGGGGCTCACAAAATGGTAGGGCGGTTGCAAAATGGCAGCGATCCCCTCCTCGAAGCTCAAAGGAGGATTTATATAGGGGAGAAAAAACTCTCTACTGTGTCAGGGATGACAAATCTCATTAAGGGAGGATCAGTTGACAGATTGTGATAGTGACGGCCGTACAAATTTGATCCTGTCGACAAGCGAAGACCGGTTCTCCTTCGGATGACTCGGTCTGACCAAGACGACCCGGTCTGCTGTGGCTCGGGGTCGGACTCGGGCTCCAATAGAGATCAGGTTCAAGTCACTCGGCTCGGACCAGAACGGGGCTCACAAAATGGTAGGGTGGTTGCAAAATGGCAGCGATCCCCTCCTCGAAGCTCAAAGGGGGGTTTATATAGGGGAGAGAAAACTCTCTACTGTGTCAGGGATGACAAATCTCATTAAGGGAGGATCAGTTGACAGATTGTGATAGTGACAGCCGTATTAATGTTGTGAGACCGCCGCAGCCGCCTGACACCCTGCCTAAGCTGTCTCTTCTGTTCCTCATTAATTCTTGGCGGCTATGTCAGGCAATGATTATGCCGGGGGGGTTATCTTCTGAATATTGACAGGGACAGCCTACAATTGTTCGGCCATCCCAGCGTGATCGCGAGTGCCCGACTACGATAACCGACCCTGAGTGTCCGACCTCGAGTGACCGACCCTGAGTGTCCGACATCGGGCGACCGACCCTGAGTGTCAGACCTTGGGTGATCGACCCCGAATGCTCGACCTCGAGCGGCCGACCCTGAGTGTCAAACCTCGGGTGACCCTTGGCCCGACCTATTTACTACAGGTCCCGAGCGGCAATCGAACCCGACCGAGCCCTTGATCCTTCTAAGAAATCATTCCCCCGGATCACCACCTTTTCATATTCCTTCTCTTTTTGCCTTCTTGGCAATTAGTCCAGATCTTACTATGATACCTCATGTTGAAAACTGATGTGTATGGAATGAGATGATAAAAGGTAATTCGTTCGTCCAAACGAATCTGTCAATCCATCTCACGGCCAATACAGAGGAGGTAAATTACAGGAGCTATTAACTCAGACGATGTAGCTAGCACATGAGAAAGACGGACATACTGGTTGTACTAGATTTTGACCTCAAATCTCAATGTGATAACACTCACGTATTAACCATTAGTTCATTCTATTTGAACATATGGATGGCCAAATGAGCCAAAGAGGGTAAACAGAGATGGTACTTGATATACAATTTCTTTCTACTATTGCTACAAGCTTAGAAAGGTCACTCAACATGATTTAAAGGTTATAAAGGAAGGCTAAATAATATCTAATCAATTTCTATTTGTCAGTCTTCAAAAGTGCCCCTTACTTTCTTTTATATAGCCTGCAATCTCTCTTTTGGCTGATCTATTATCAATTAGTTGACTAGTTCTTTTGATCGATGTAACTTAAGTCTACCAACAACAAAATGACTCAATTGGATTACCCCATCAATTAGGCCACTGTAGTGCTTAAATCATGTGATTTTTGCAACATAGCTTTATCAGATCAATATCTCCTTTTGTCTTTTCTACTATAGCATTAGTCAACTATAATTCTTCATTAGTCAATTGATCATAATTTAGTCAACTATCAATCAATTCAGACACGAACAAAAATATTTTAATTATTGGTTCCCACTTTCAGTCAACTCTTGATAGTTAACTCAACTCTCCAATCACTTGGACTTAGTTCTAATCAATTTGAACTCTAACTTCAGTCAATATAATGATTGAATCTCGACTAAGTTTAAGACTATCCTCTGCAAGAATACAAGTCTCTCTCTACCAGAGTTTTCCTTCTGCATCATCACTTTGCCACCATGATAATCTTCTATCAGGTTACATGTCTCTTAGATACATTGAGCCGCACCCTTAGCTCACTCCATGTTCCATCCTTCAAAAAAAAAAAAATGATGAACCAGACAGCAGATAGGTTCGATCCCACGGAAGTTTCCCATCAATCACCAGGGTAAATCGGGAAGTGCTCGCGGTGGCCAGTCTAGAAGCCCAGCGTCCTAGGGTTCGCGCCCCATTTGGAGGAAAAATTTCTACAAAATGCGCCATAGCTGAGGATCGAACCGCGGATGCCTGCGTTAACAACTAGTAACCTTACCACTGCACCATAGCCCCGGGAGCATGTTCCATCCTTCAAGCTTTACCTACACTAGCGATCGAGCACACGCGTTGCATGTGTAATATAATGCATGAATAGGCATAAATTTTATAAAACAAATATTTACTGTCAAATAATTAGGTTATTAATCATACCTGATGAGATATAAAGATGGATAGATGGGGCTATGATTTTTCCCAAAGAATCGATGAGATACAAATGGATTGCTGCGGCTGTATTGATATGCAAAAGAGCCAGAATAGATGGATTTATGCATTGTGATATAAAAAGGATAAGAAGGAAAAAGCTGTAGCAATAATTAGAGAGAGAGAGAGGAGAGAACAATAAAGAATCGATGAGAATTGAGATGGCAAGAATAAGCAATGCATAGATTAGAAATTAGGTTATTAATCATACCTCTAGTTATGTGAGAATAATCGATACAAAATGGATTGATGTATCTACGATTTAAAAAAGATAAAAAGTTAAAATTACTAATAAACTTTAACATTATTTTTGGTGTGAAAAAAGGACATAAATATAACTTAATTTTGAGCTTTACCACCAAATCAAGAGTTGGTTATTAAAGGGTTCGGATTTTTAATTAAATAGTAAGATAATTCATCTTTTCAAAATGTCATCAATGTTGCACCATGACTTGTCCTATAGTTCTTCAAATGTTTCATACTATTTTACTCCGATCTCAAGTAGATCTTGAGCTTCCAACTTATAGATAAATGTGAGAAGTATATAGTTTTTCATTATTATTTCACACTATTTAGTGTTAGGATCTTACCGTCAGGCTAGAGGGGGGTGAATAGCTTTTTCTCGATTTCGTCTTCCTACAATGTTAGCGTGCGCAAGCGAAAATACTAAATATGAAAACAAACAATCGCTAACACGTTACCGTTTAGGTGGTTCGGAGGTAACGCTCTTACTCCATGGCTATCCGTAAGGTGGATGATGCCGATCCGTCGGTGGATGACTCCCCGGATGCCCTTCGGCTAGCTCGTGTAGCTCCTTGTGGGTGGAGAAACCTCGCCACAACCCGGATGACACTTCTGAGCAACAAACACTACTAATGAGCTCTAACCAAGCTCATTTAATCAGAATCTCTCAGCCAAAACCGAGCCCCTTTAAATAATGCTCAAGGCTGAGAAGGCCACTACCAGTCGACTGGTCCCACCTAAATTCGATCATTGCAAGCTCAACATTCGAATTTCCAGTCACCACCAGTCAACTGCCCCATTAGCAGTCGACTCATCTTTCTGTGGCATATACCAGTCGACTGTCCAGACACCAGTCGACTGATCCAATTCCACACCTAAGGTTTCTCCTTCTTGAGTACATTTCTCTCAGCACTCGAACCCTAGGATTTTCCTAGTACACTTCTCTCAGTACTCGACCCCTCACGACTCAGCTGACTCTTCACCAGCAGCTTCGATCTGTTGCCTTCGCGCCCTCTTCATCTTCGGCTCCCGTCCCTCAGATGCGCACACAAGCCCTCGGCTTGCCTCCACGCCATCCTTCACGCATGCCTCGAAGTTCGCGTCCCTCGGCTCATCATCCCTGCTCTAGCAGCCTCGACCTGTTACCTTCAAGCCCTCTTTGACTTTGGCCCTCATCCCTCAGATGCGCACACAAGCCCTCGGCTTGCCTCCATGTCATCCTTCACGTACACCTCGAAGTCCACTTCCCTCGGCTCATCGTTCCTGCTATATCCATGGTCCCTCGGATGCACACACAAGCCCATGACTTGGTTCCATGTCATCCTTCACCGTACTCGAAGTCGTCCAGCTATGTCCATATGTATCACACATATCAAAACACAAGGGTGAACCTAACTTAAACCCTTTGCCCAAATATCAAAACACATGGTCACTCCGAACCATAGATTGCCCCAACAATCTCCCCCTTTTTGATGTTTGACAATACGTTTAAGTTAGGAAAAACAAATAGCAACAACAATGCTAATAACCATTTGGACTTACGTTGTCAAGACTTCACCTTGGACTTACACCGCCAATGCATATGCAATGCAAACATGGATCCTATCCCAAGGCATCCCCACACCTAACCTCCCCAAGAGTTTAGGACTTTTACCAAACCGGCTTTTAAGAACCTCTCCAAGGCTCCCCCTACATTGGACTTACAAAGGCTTTTTAAGAACCTCTCCAAGGTTCCCCTTACGCCACCAAATAAGCAACAATGCTTCCCCTTTACCTAAGCTCCCCCTGGACCTAGGATTTCTTGCAAAGGCGTGTTTGGTTTCCCACTTAAACCCAACACTTCTCCCCCTTTGCCATACATCAAAAAGACACCAACAATTTCCCTCTCATTGGATCTTTTAACCTCTAATGACCAGAAACATAGTGTACTAACCCCCTATAAGATTGCTCACTTGTTTGACATCATTTGAACTCCATTTGACTGCTGAAACACCAAAATCAGCCTTTACCAGTCGACTGCCCTCTGTCCCAGTCGACTGGCACCCTGAAAATCCAAATTTCAGCATTTCTAACCCAATTTCAGAAATGCACCAGAAATTCCACAAATCTTCAAAAATTTTCAAATTTTGTGGATATGTTTGTGGTACCCATATCTATTTGGGAAAAATACATCTCAACATGTATCTATCACCAATTCCATGATTGACACAAAACTAAAACTAGCTAAATGGTTCAATTGAACCTTGACCTAAAGTCCTAGTTTTGACCTCCTCTTGATGTCTCTGCCCATACCAATCCACAATGCATCCCTAGCATTGATTTATATGACATTTATACATCAAAAACCAACTTTCATGTTATATGACCCCAATGTCATATTTCCATGCATGGTACACAACTCTAATGTGCCAAAACCCACGAATTGAGACTCAAATCCGTCTCCAACTCCTTTGACACACTTCATGACCCTTCTAGACTTCCGAGAGAAAACCTCTCGGGATCCATAGACCATGGGTCCCAACTTGGCTCCTAGAGCTCCCCCTTGAGCTCTTAACCCTAGCCACCTCCCTAGGTGACTCATCCACAACCACAAGGCCACACCGGTGTACCTCCGGTGACTCTTGACCTACAAACTTAACCTTCTTAACTTTGGACCCCTTGTCCTTAGTTAAGACATTTTTCTTTCCTTTTAATGGCATCCCCTTGCCATTCTTGAATTTTCCATCTTTGCCATAATTATATGCTACCCTAGCATATTTCTTTTCATTGGCACCGGAGACCTTAGATTGGTATCCTAGACCCGATCTATCACTGTTGGTTTTAGACCACCGAACACCATACTTAAACCCTTAGATCCAATAGTGAATCTATCTAGGATTTTCTCTAACCTATCAAGTTTTGCCCTCAAGGCCTGATTTTCCCTCTCTAGGTTCTCAAACCTAGAATCAACATGTCCCCCTTGGACATTCCTAGACCTACCCATCCTAGGCATGTGTCTCCCCTTCTTGGGGTTAATGTCTTGGTTCTTAGGTCTAATGGTCTTGGATTTATCATGATGCATGATTTTCCTAGGGTTTTGATCTACAATATTAACTCTACTCCTATCATGATACTTAAATCCAAAACTATGCATGGGTAAATAATTGACATTATTTCTAACATGCATGGAGGAGTTTAAATTTGAATTACATTTAAACTTAAAGTTAGGGATTACCTCCCTTACCCTTTAGCTCCCCCTTGATGTGACCTTCTCTTCTTCTCCTTCTTCTCCCATTTCCTTAAATGCTCCAATTTCTTGAGTTCTCCTTTCCTTGAGCATTTGGTGTGGTAGTGCCCTAGCTCTCCACACGTGAAGCACCTTATATGCCTCTTATCCTTCTTTGCTCCATCCCTACAACTCATGTTAGTTTTCAAACTATTTGAATTGAGTTTAGGGTTTACCTCCTTTTTCTTACCCAATGGACACTTGTCCTTGTAGTGTCCCTTTTGATTGCACCCAAAGTAAATTATGTACTCCTTTGACTTTGCTTTGGTGGAGGTGGAAGCTTCTTCTTGCTCCGGCATTGAGGATGATCTCTCCTCCCCCTGCTCCATTGAAGTGGAGACCTCTTCTTCCCCCTTTAATGAAGTGGATGATTGTTCAATTCCTTGTGCCACTTCACTTGAAGAGATGGATGAATCTCTTTCCTCTTTCTTCTGTTCTTTGGATGTTGAGCTTCTTTCCCGATCCGATTTGCCTTTTTCCTCTTCTTGGACCATTAAGCTCACTTCTTTCGGCTCTTCTACTACTTGAGCTTGTGTAGGATTTTGATGTAATGCTACTATCTTGCTCCATAGCTAATGAGCATTTTTGTATTAACCTACATTACTGTAACGACCCGGCCCATTTGGCGGCCCATTTGGCGGTCTCGACCATCGACCGTCGACCGTGCCGTTACCAATACTAGGTCTTCCCACTCCTGGGCGTGGATTTTTGCCTTCCCAGGATTCGAACTCTAGACCCAGGCTTAAATCTAGTTCTTTGTGAATCCTGAATACCAATTGAGTTATAGCTCAATTGGTATTCAGGATTCACATAGAACTAGATTTAAGCCTGGGTCTAGAGTTCGAATCCTGGAAGGCAAAAATCCACACCAGGGGTGGGAAGACCTAGTATGAGTAACGGCACGGTCGATGGTCGACGTACGACGGTCGTGAGGACGATAAATGGGCCGGTAAATGGGCCGATAGACGGCCGGGTCGTTACAATAAAAGGCGCCTTTTTATGTAACGACCGGCCATTTGGCGGCCCATTTGCGGTCTCGACGTCGACCGTCGACCGTGTCGTTACAATACTAGGTCTTCCCACTCCTGGGCGTGGATTTTTGCCTCCAGGATTCGAACTCTAGACCCAGGCTTAAATCTAGTTCTTGTGAATCCTGAATACCAATTGAGCTATAGCTCAATTGGTATTCAGGATTCACAAAGAACTAGATTTAAGCCTGGGTCTAGAGTTCGAATCCTGGGAAGGCAAAAATCCACACGCAGGGGTGGAAGACCTAGTATGAGTAACGACACGGTCGATGGTCGACGGTACGACGGTCGTGAGGACCGATAAATGGGCCGGTAAATGGGCCGATAGACGGGCCGGGTCGTTACAATAAAAAGGCGCCTTTTTATTGTAACGACCCGGCCCATTTGGCGGCCCATTTGGCGGTCTCGACCGTCGACCGTGTCGTTACCAATACTAGGTCTTCCACTCCTGGGCGTGGATTTTTTGCCTTCCCAGGATTCGAACTCTAGACCCAGGCTTAAATCTAGTTCTTTGTGAATCCTGAATACCAATTGAGCTATAGCTCAATTGGTATTCAGGATTCACAAAGAACTAGATTTAAGCTGGGTCTAGAGTTCGAATCCTGGGAAGGCAAAAAATCCACGCCCAGGAGTGGGAAGACCTAGTATTGGTAACGACACGGTCGACGGTCGACGGTCGAGACCGCCAAATGGGCCGCCAAATGGGCCGGGTCGTTACAATAAAAAGGCGCCTTTTTATTGTAACGACCCGGCCCGTCTATCGGCCCATTTACCGGCCCATTTATCGGTCCTCACGACCGTCGTACCGTCGACCATCGACCGTGCCGTTACTCATACTAGGTCATAAACTTTCTCATGTGACTATTGGTATGAATAGTCCTTGGACCTGAAGTCACTACGGTTCCCTACATAAGGAGTTATGTACTTTGGTATCGTCAAACGTCACCCGTAACAGGGTGGACTATAAAGGCGATCACTGGGTATGTAATGAATTATGCGGAGGGATGTGAGTGATGTAGATGGGATCTATCCCTCCCATATGACGGAGTGATATCTGTGGGCCCCTTGATCGAGTAGGACTACTGAAACGCATGACCATGCTCAAATGAGTCAATATGAGATATTGAGCTCATTTGTTTGAGTGAGTCTACTCGGGGATCAAGAAACACAAGATTGATTGAGGATGACACGGTCTATGCCTCATTGGTCAATCTAGATATCAAGGATAGAAGGACAAGGTCATACACTGTCATAGTCACGGAGGTTTAGTCGGATCTCGACTTTTCTTGTTACTTGGGTAGCAATGATGCATTGCTAGATGCCGCTCATTACTTATGTGTCTAAAGTGTTTAGGCGCATTGCCAACGTCGCAAGAACCTATTGGGTCACACACAAAGGACACAATGCTTCGGGAAATCTGATCGGCAGGCCTGAGCCCGAGTTGGGAACTCGGGAGGCCCGAGCCCGAGTTGGGAACTCGGGAGGCCCGAGCCCGAGTTGGGAACTCAGGAGGTCAGTTCGGGAGCCTGAGTTGAGAACTTGGGAGCGCGGGTCGGGAGGTCGGCACTCGGTAGTCCGAGTCGGCACTCGGCAGACTGGGTCGGAGCTCGGCTGACTGGGTCGGGAGCTCGGCACTCGGGAGACTTGGTCGGGAAACCGAGTCGGAAGCCCGAGAGGCCCGGTCGGAATTGCATGTAGGAAAGAGAAAAAGTCTCTCTTCATTAGATGAAGAGAAGGTGAAGAGTCACATGAAAAGATGTGCTCTTTATTGGCTTTGATGAAGGGAAGTCAAAGAGACAAAGGACTCTTCATATTCATGGGATGAATATAAAAGAGGGACTTAGTCATTTTGAATGACAACGAAGTATGTTTCCTTCTTCCCTTCTTCTCTTCTTCCACTCCTCCCTCTTGGCCGAAACCTTATTGTAAGGTTCTTGGTGTTTTCGAGCTACCTCAAGTTGCTAGCACAACTAAGATAGTTCTCCCGAAGTTGAGAGATTGTGTCCGTGTGGATACGAATAGAGGCACGGACGTTTGAACGTGCAAGAGATCCGGTGCATCTTGGACGAGCGGGATAAATGAAGGGCACGCTTCAAAGGTATACACAGTAGATGTAGATCAATTTTGTATGAGTTTTTCTTTCGCATGGATCGCTCGTGGGTTCTTGTTTCCGCTGCGTTTTATGTTTTTGTGCTGGGAGAACCCAACAGACCACTACCAGTCAACTAGTCCCACCTAAATTCGACCATTGCAAGCTCAACATTCGAATTTCCAGCCACCACCAGTCGACTGCCCCATTAGCAGTTGACTGATCTTTCTGTGGCATATACCAGTCAGCTGCCCAGACACCAGTCGACTGATCCACTTTCACACCTAAGGTTTCCCCTTCTTGAGTACATTTCTCTTAGCACTCGAACCCTAGGATTTCTCGAGTACACTTCCCTCAGTACTCGACCCCTCACGACTTAGCTGACTCTTTACCAGCAGCCTCGATCTGTTGCCTTCGCGCCCTCTTCGTCTTCGGCTCCCGTCCCTCAGATGCGCACACAAGCCCTCGGCTTACCTCCATGCCATTCTTCATGCATGCCTCGAAGTCCGCGTCCCTCGGCTGATCGTCCCTGCTCTAGCAGCCTCGACCTGTTGCCTTCAAGCCCTCTTCGACTTTGGCCATCGTCCCTCAGATGCGCACACAAGCCCTTGGCTTGCCTCCATGCCATCTTTCACGTACGCCTTGAAGTCCACTTCCCTCGGCTCATCGTTCCTGCTATATCCATGGTCCTTCGGATGCGCACACAAGCCCACAGCTTGCCTCCATGCCATCCTTCACCGTACTCGAAGTTGTCCAACTAAGTCCATGTGTATCCTGCAAACCTGCACACTCAAATACACATATAAAAACACAAGGGTCAACCCAACTTATTCCAAAACATCAAAGCACATGGTCATTCCAGACCATATATTGCCCCAACATTTAGATCCACTTTGCATGCATATACTCCACTTTGATTATGACATTGCTTTATTTTTTAAACTTTTCTATACTTGGATACTGCTCCCGTTCATTTTGGATGACAAGAATGCAATTTAGAGCGAGAATTTGAGACGAAGATAAAGAAGAGAAGCTTGAGGCTTGCCACGGGAGCTCGTGCCTAGAGGCGCGAGCATGCTCATATCACCGCACCTGCCACGACCGCCCATATCCCGCGGCACAAGCCATGGCACGATCCTTGGGCCTGCCATGCATGACCACCTATGCCTAGCGGCATAGGCGTGGCTAGATTGTCGTGACCACCACAGTCAGCACTGCCGCAACTATATCCAGAGCGCGCCATGGGCTCTCGTGCCTAGAGGCATGCCCATGGCGCGCAATCGTCTCAATACCCTATATAAGGGAATTCATCCCTAGAGTTGGGAGGATTCAATTTGGGGTCTTCCAAGAACCCCAAGGTGGCAAAAGGAGGCAATTTGGAGGTATCCTAATCTCATCCACTCATGAAAGGAAGATCGGGAGTGACCAAGGAGGAGATTTTGATGGCTATCCTAAGCTCTTCTCTCTCCTTTTCTCAATTTCCTAAAATTGTGTTGAATTGTTTAATCTTAAGTATGTTCATGGATTGTAACCCCCCACTTTTCTTAGGATAATCTCTGAGATTCTATGATTAAAGAATATAGCCTTCTTGCTATGTAAGCACAATTTAATATTTTATTGCATGTTTTAATTCCTAATTCTATGATGTGATTGAATCATATTCTGGCTTTACCGTGTTAACTCGATCTCAACGCCAAAAGCTCGAGAATCGTTATCATATGAGGATTAGGTGGTGTATCGACAGGAGAATCCTAACCTCCGATTTAGAGAGAACTATGACACAGGGGTGTCAGGACACGAAAGTATTACCGAAACAACCACGAGGAATTCTATGTTATCATAGAGTTTAATAGACCAAACGTATTGCGATTTTACACAGTAGGGAGAGGGTCAATTAAGGGCCACGGGATCTTATGATAGGGTCCTCATTAGGTTGCGATCTCTAGTTGTAAGTTTTCTAAAACAGGCGCCGAATTGAGGTGGTATGCCTGTATAGTTCCACAAGTTCACACTGTATAAATTTGGATGACCTACCTACATGTATCAATAAACTAAGAATAAAACATGACCCTAGTGCTTGCTAATGGGAAGGTTAAACCGAAATCCTGGGATCATCTTCCCTTTTTGACACATAGGCCCCTTCTACTACCTTCTAGTGATCTTTCTCTCTGCTTTTCCCGTGACTGGCCTTTTTAATCACTCTATCTTCTATCTATTCCCTTAGGAATTTCGAGACACAAACCCTTCAACTCTGATTTGGTCTAGACGATTGAGTTTGATCAGTAAGTTGGTACTTACTCGTCAATCCTTGTGGATTCAATCTTTATTAGTTGACGACACGATCGTTACTTGCGGTTTGAATGCATCAAATTTTTAGCGTCATTGTCAGGGACTGGTTCTAGAGTAATATTAGTTGAAATTCATTTTGATCAGATTGGATCATTTTTTCCTTTCCTTTTACTTGCTTTTATTTTTCCTTGCTATTTTGCTACTTTGCTAAGATCCACCTCATTCTGTTTTTCTTCTTTTAACCTGTTGGGGAGGTGGAAGTTGCATTAGAAGAAGGGCATGCATGAACTATGAGGGTTGGAGGTAGTTCCAAACTTCTCGAGGATTTCTCGCAACCTATATCTCAGACCTTGAGATCTTATATTGTCAGACTTAAGATCGAGGCCAGAGACTTTGAGTTAAAGCCAGGACTAATCCAAATTATTCAGCAACAATAGTTTGGGAGCACACCTTCATAGAACTCATACCGGTATTTGGATCTTTTTGTAATGTGCTGTAAAATGATGAAGTAGGAGGGTGTTTCCGAGGATACAATAAGACTGATGGGATTCAGATTCTCCTTGACTCATAAAGCTAGCAATTAGTTGTATTCACTTCCCTCGGTGATCATCACAATGTGGTCATAGATGGAGAGGTGTTTTCTGAACAAATATTTACCACCAACGAAGACAACAAAACTGAGGAGTCAAATCACTAGCTTCCAATAGAGAGAAGGGGAATTATTGTGTATAGCTTGGGAAAGACTCAAAGGGATGCTATTGGCTTGCTCTCATCTTGGTCTCAAGGAATGGTTCATAATACATTTATTCTATTTCAGAATTTCCAAGACAAATAGATCATCGCTGGACCTGGCAATAGGAGGGTCATTGATAAAAAAGAATGTGGAAGGAGCTCACTCCCTTATAGAAGAAGTGGCCACCAATGCTAGCCTATAGAGAACTCATAGAGATGAGAATGCCCATCAAGGAGAAGAAATGATCATGAAGCTCCATATGCAAAAATTGGTAGCACACAGAGTGAGTCAAAGTGCTAAGGATGGGAGCCCCATCCCAAAGGAGATAGGGTATCAACTAAATTGTGTAAGCAACAAAGCCCACCACTTGGAGAGACAACCAATGAGTTAGACCTTCAAAGAGGTGAAGTCCCAGAGCTGGGGGAGAAAATCCCTCCCTGAACTATGTCATAGGAAGGAAAACCATGGTTGAAAGGTTATGCAAAATTTCTGAAGGATGCATTGTCCCAGGGAGAGAATTGAAGGAACGACGAGCGAAGGTGTTGACAAAATAATGCAATACTTTGATATTGGATGGGCTACCTGTAAGATGTGTATACTGAAAGACATGACTTTTAGTATATGAACATCTTTATTATGAAAAGAGAATCACGACTACACTAGGTGTTTGTTTATAATAGTACATACACAAAGTCCAATTGCTTTGCATTGTAGATAACATGGTGTGTGGTGTCACACGGAAGATCATGTTATCGGTTCCCTGCTTAGCATAAATAAGAGGCCCACAACCGAGATGGAATTGAACAACCCATCGGGATGGTTGTAGTGTAGTTAGGTGTGGTTGGTCTTGACCATAGAACTACACTAGTGTACTATGAGTGCATTGAGCAGGACCAAAACCCGAGGTTATCCGATTTGTACTGACTAGATAATTGGATAGGACCTCAGTTGATATTATGGAGGACGATCCCTTAATCCCGAAATAATATCGGGCATATGTTATTAATTATTATTTCTTTAATTTATCAATGGGCGAGATCTATTCTGTTAGATCGATAGACCCGGTAAGTTGGGAGATAATATTAATAATATGATGTGTCGATGATTATTAATGGAATCCGTGTCCTGGTGAGACAGGATGATGATGCCCCCTTGATGAGCTCAAAAGGTTCATCGTGCTAAACCCTGCAGGTGGATTTGATCCGGCACGTTGATAAGATTGAGTGGTACTAATCAAGGATCCAGAAGTTAATTAATTTAAATTGTCAATAATTTAATTAATTAACGGGCATACGAGATCTTAAACATGGGGGGATGGACGACTCGTAATATGTGGAGCCCATATGAAAATATGGGGGTTGGTGAGGAAGTTTAATTAAGATTCTTTAGTGGAATGAATCTTAATTAATGGATCGGGTTTAGATCCATTAGTGGGCCAAGAACCAACTCCTCCTCTTGGTCTCTACCTTAGCCCTATAAATACCCTATGAGATCAAGAAACCAAGAGCTAATCAACCAAGAGGTTGAAACCCAAACCCTCCCTCCTCTCCTCCCTCTCTTCCTTCTCTCCTAGGGTTCGGCGGCGCACCAAGAAGAAGAGGAGAAGCTCCTCGGTTCTTCTTCCCTCCTCCACCAAGCACCGGCTGAGGCTCACAGAAGCAAGGTAGAGGAGTCCTCTACCTTGCGTGGTGCTCAGGGAGGGTGAAGGAGGCGCCGGCAGCCGGCTGCAGGCGGCACAACCAAAGGTTGCGGCGGCGCCGCATGGCTGAAGGAGTGAGGGGTTTTCGGGCTGTTTGGGTAAGGAAGTAGGTTCTCTATTTCCTTCTTCTTCTTCTTCACCTTCCTCTCGAGGTGCGCTGCTGGTCCGGAGGGCTTGGAGTCGACTCCGGTGGTCGGCGGTAGGCTGAAGGAGTGAGGGGTTTTCGGGCTGTTTGGGTAAGGAAGTAGGTTCTCTATTTCCTTCTTCTTCTTCTTCACCTCCTCTCGAGGTGTGCTTTTGGTCCGGAGGGCTTGGAGTCGGCTTCGACGATCGGCGGCGCAAAGGGAGAGGGAAGGAGGTCAGCGGCGCAAACCCTAAGGACTAGGGTTTTGACCGACTGGAAGATAGGATTGGTTGGAGCTCTTGGTGATCTCGGATCGCGGTAGATCATCGGCCACACGACGTCCGCGAAGGGAGGGACATAAGGTAGAAGACCGCGAGGTGATTGAAAAGGTATATCTTTCCCTAAGCTCCTTTGTATTTCCTTATGTCTATTTTGTGCGATGGTCATATGCCTCATTATTTTATATTTAAGAATTTATTATTTTGATTTCAAAATATGATGAATAAATTCTTAACTGAACCCCGACCATAAACACAAAAGCCAGCGATCAACTTGTCGCCTTTTCCGCGGTCGAACAGTCGAGCAAATTACAAGGCCAATTTTGGTAATTGGCTAAGTTGTAATTTGGATCGTTCGATACAGCACGAGACGGTCGATGGGAGACGGGTCTCCACTCGGATTAATTTTTAATCCATAGACGTGGTGAGGTCTCTCAGATTGACTAGGTATTCACTAGGGAAACCCGCCAAGCCATACCCTACACTACCCCTTATATTACCAGACCTTGGAATCTTCTCAATTCCCTGTGTCATTGGTGATACCTGTATTGATAAAGCCATCTACGATTTGGGATCAAGTGTGAATCTTATGCCATACTCTATGTTCAGAAGCATAGGATTAAAAGGGTTGAAGACCACTGAGGTGATAATACAGCTAATGGACCGCTCCTTCCGATACCCCTTGGGGGTTGTAAAGGATGTAGTAGTAAAGATTAGAGGGCAGGAAGTGTTGAGGCAATCGGCCCTTTGAATGATTGGAAGATCATGGTTTTGATGTGTGGGCAAATAAGTTTAAAGTTAGAGTGTCATGTTGTATTTGAATTGTGTGATTGAGTTTGCAGGACTTGGAGAATCACACTTGGTGGACCTATCCGAGGGACGAGAGCCGAGGGAGGAGAGCTTCAAGGGCAAGCCGGGAAGTGGACTTCAAAGGGCACACGTGAAGGGTGGCATGAAGGCAAGCCGAGGGAAGGCTTGTGTGCGCATCCGAGGGACGATAGCCAGAGGAAGAGGACTTCAAGGGGTGAGCCAAGGGAGCAGACCTGAAGGCATACACGAAGGAGAAGGTTCGGAGCGGCTGGAGCTAAGCTGGGAGGCAGGGCAGTCGACTGGCCCGTGGCAGTCGACTGCCAAAACCCACAGAGAGTTCGCAGCCTCGGACCAGTCGACTGGCCAAGGGCAGTCGACTGGTAAACCCCAAAACTAGCCGTTGGCTAGCTGTTTGCTAGCCGTTGGCCGGCATTTAATGCCGGGGCAGTCGACTGCCCTGGGGCAGTCGACTGGTGGGCGCCTGGACAGGTTGTGAATCTGTCCTGTTCACCTATAAAAGGAGGCCTCGTTACACGTGTCTGTACCGTTCCGTACAGTAACGAAGTGCTGCCAAATTGTTGAGTGAATTCTAGCTTTCTCTATCTCAATTCTTCATCTGTAAAGAGGAAGCTCTTGCTGTAAATGTTTCTCCACCTGAAGGAGACTTTTCGATAGTGAAAAGTGGGCTCGCGGTGTGGATCCTTGGACTAGTCACCCATCTGGGTGGATACCAAGTAACTGAACGTGTTAGCATTGTTTGTATATTTCTTTTACATATTATTTCCGCTGCGCTAACAAGACTGCAGAGTTTAAATATCCGAAAAAGTGCATTCACCCCCCCTCTGCACGCCTACATCGATCCTACAGTTGGTATCAGAGCCGGTGCGTTTTGGAAGATCTAACAATCAACCAGAACATCTGAAATGGCGTTTCAAGAGGGATACTCCACCGCACGACCACCGTTCTTCGACGGCAACGACTTCGCGTACTGGAAAGGTAGAATGCAATACTATCTTATGAATGACATAGAGACTTGGATAAGTGTTGCAAATGGCTTCGAGGCGCCTGTCGATGAAAGAGGAGATCCTACTCCTATGAGAACATGGTCCAAAGAAGTGATGAAAAGGGCGCAGTCAAATGCCAAGGCCACCACTACACTGCAGTGTGGGCTCTCGAAGGAGCAACTGAACAAAGTGGGGCCGTTCAAGAGCGCCAAAGAGCTATGGGACAAGTTGATCGAATTGAACGAGGGGTCAAACGAGTCCAGACGAGCCAAGAAGGACTTGTTGGTGGCCCAACTGCAATCACTCTCCATGAAGAGCAACGAGACAGTCAGTCAGCTGCATGGAAGGGTAAAGGAAGTGATCAACGAGCTCCATGTAATTGGAGAGAAAATCGAAAACCGGGACATGGTCAGGTATGTCTTACAAGCTTTCCCGAGAACCACCCTGTGGGCATCCATGGTTGATGCTTACAAGGTATCGAGGGATCTATCCTTAGTTAAATTAGACGATTTGTTCTGTGAATTTGAACTGCACGAGCAAGCTAACATTTCGGCAAAAGAGAAAGGTATTGCTTTTGTTGCAGAGAAAGAGAAGAAGGGAGAAAGGAGAAGAAGAAGATAATCTATTCATCATCCTCAGACTCGGAGGAGTCAAGTGGCTCCATGGACAGTGACCAAGAGGCCTTCATGGTAAGGAAGTTTCGTAAGGCATTTAAAAGTTTTTCTAACAAATCATATGCTAGGAAAGGGGCCAAAGGTAAGGGTAAGGCCAAGGAGATCATATGCTACAACTGTCACCAAGAGGGACATATGAAGAACGAATGCCCCCAGTTGAAGAGGAGGGAGGACAAGAAAGAAGAAAAGAAGAAGAGTGACAAGAAGAAGTCGAAGGGAAAGGAGAAGAGTGCCACGAACCTCAAAGCAACTTGGGATGATCCCTCATCCTCAGAGGAAGAAGAAGAGCAAGTCTCCCACTTCGCTCTTATGGCACAAGATGGCTCAGATTCTTCAGACGATGAACGGAGTTCAAGTAGTGAAAATGAGAGCTCCTCCACCTCATCATCATCAGAGTCAGAGGCTTCGGTAAGTGAGGTATACCACTTGCCCTCTTCTACTTTAGTGAAAATCATTACTAGCACTAACATGGATTTAGCTAAGGCTAGAAACAAAATTAAGGATCTTAAGGAAGAAATTTCCATGCTTAAAGTAGAAGCTATTAAACTTAAGGATTTGCATGCTAGCTCTACTTCTTCACATGTCTCATATACTGAAAATGAAAATAAGGAATTAAGGAAACAAGTAGATGACCTCACAAAAGCACTTAGAAAATTTCAAGTGGGATCAAGCAACCTTGACATGATTATAAACAGTCAAAGGGCTGTATACAACAAGGCAGGATTAGGTTATAGACCTAAGACCAAGAA